>JAKSZP010009654.1:0-74262 GCA_022478985.1 Massospora cicadina | reverse complement strand
CAATAGGATGGGCCAAAACGCTGGCGGTTTTTTTCAGGATTGGCATTATCCCAATTTGAGCACTGAACCTAGTAATCTAGAATTTTCACTTTAGTAATATGCTGCCTGATTTCAGGAGGGGCGCCGTCAAAGTCAGAAAATGATAGTGTTGCCGGAAAGGAGTTATTGAGCTTTGCTTTTTTTGACTCTCGTTTCTATTGGGATTGGTGTTATCCCAATCTGAGAGTCATAAAGGGTAATCTAGATTTTTTTAAGTAACATGGGGCCCGATTTTTGGAGGGGAGCCATCAAAGTTGGAAAGTGGTAGGATTTTCAGAAAGGGTCTATTGAGCTTCACTTTTTCAGGACTTGCGTTTTTGTAGGGATCAGCGCTATCCCCATCTGAGAGCTGAACCAGGTAATTTTGATACTTTAATTTAGTAATATCTGGTCCAATTTTTGAGGGGCGCCGTCAAAGTTGGAAAGCGGTAGCGTTACAGGAAATGAGTCATTGAGCTTATTCCCAATGGTACGAAGGTAAGTCCCAGGTATTTTGCCTGGCGTTCGAATCGCATCATTGCACCAATTGCTTTTGGGGCTGCCCAAAAATTCCTGCAGCTTGCTGTCTTTATCGAATTCGAAAGCTAGTTCTCAACTTGTTGGCCCAACTTGATTGGTCCAATTGCTCAGATGGTGCTCATCCAATTTGATGTTCGACACTTTTAACTCCAAACACTCAATAAAATTTGTTTTAATTTCTTTCACTAAATCAGAGTGGGAAATGACATCATTGCGGAGAGTTGGGTATTGGTCACCTAAATAAATATTATTGTTAGTATTAAAATCATTTGTTTTTAAATTCTGAGAATTCCAATTTATTTGATCTTCGCTTTTTGACTGAAGGATAAGTATCTCCTGAAGGTAAATCTCAGTGATAATGGTCTCGTATTTAACCAAGAGTGCATCAACCTTTTCCATTATCTTGTTCCTTTCTAGTGTAACAATTTTAAGGTCACAAAACATTTTATAATTGTTAACCATGATGTAATGGGAGGCGATTCTAGCATGATCGTGGATCCTGATGGTCTGGGCATTTGCAAAGTAATTTTTAGAGTAGGCATAGTATTTGGGATCAGATAAATTTTGATAAGCTTTTAACATGGTAGAATTATACTCGTTGGTGCGCTTATCGAGCAGAACTTGAGTTACGTTAATGATTTTGGCATATGAATCCAGTCTGGTGTACACTTGCTCATACTCAACGAAATGGTCGGTCACCTCTAACTTGTAGATGGGGTCCTTCATTTGGGATTCTTTACTCACGGGAGGTTGATTAATTTCTTTTATATTGGTTGTTGTCCTAAGAGAGCGTATTAAGCTCTGGGTGCAGCTCGGAAGGGACCTGGCAGGGAGCACCAATTATTTTGTCAGGATAGGGTAGCTGAGGGCAATAGTTCCTCCAAAGCGTACCAGAATGGATGGGGTAAAATGTCCTGCAGCGAGCAGACAGTGGGGAGAGCTGGGAATCCTAAATGTAGGGGCCGGTAACTTGCTATAAGCTTGAGAATAGGTGACGAGGGACCTATTGTATTAAACTGGTGAAGTTGATGGCCGGAGAGGAGCTTGCTGTACAGAGGCTCTATAAATAAATAAAACTAAAAACGATTTGGAGATAAAAATGTAACTTTATTTAAGAAAAGGCATGGATATTTATAAGCGAGGTTTTCCTCCTAATCCTTTCAGAATATTGAAGACCTTCACTGGCAAGATCTTCAGCATCCTGATGTTGATCAGGTGGGGAGTTGACAGCAGGCTTCCTTTTAACAAATTGATTAGGGGGTGGAAAATAAGGCTCCATTAGAGGAAAATTCAGAGAGGTATTAGAAGTAGGGAAATTTGAATTAAATTGATTGGGAGCAGGTTGTATCCCAACAACACCCCCTAATGATCTTGCCAAGGGGGATAGTACTTGTGCAGAAAATGGCTGTGGATGCAATTAACTACTGTGCCAGAACAGTAGCAGTGATAGAGTATTCAGGGCCCCTACGGTGTATCACCTGATAAGGACCAGACCAAGTGGTGGCAAGCTTATGGGTTTTGCCCCCAGGGAGATGGTGATAGAACAAGACTAGATCTCCTAAAGAGTATTCAGGGAGTGCAGGATGGTGCTCATTGGCTCAAACTCCTTCTCTAAAATTGGTAATTTTATAGATCCATTGGCCATAGCTTGGAGATGTATGATCTCATCAGTTAGCCATCTCAGGGTAAGCTCTACATTACTTAGATTAGCTGATTTGAGGATAGATTGAAGACTGGAAGGCAAAAGTGGCTCATTCCCATATAGGGCTTGGAAAGGGGACATCTTAATCATCCTCTGATAGCTAACTCGGTAGGTGAATAAGGCACTAGGGAGAAAATCATTCCAATGCACAGGGTCTGAAGCAGCTAATTTTTGTAGAATGGAAATTAAAGTACCATTAGCACACTCTACCACGCCATTGGTGGCGGGGTGATATGGTGTAGTGAAGAGGTGCTTTATACCTAGCAAAGAAGTTAATTCCTGGACTATAGAGAATGTAAAATTTTTGCTACTGTCTGATAAAAGTACCTGCAGGCAACCGTGACAGGAAAATATGTATTGGTACAGGAAGAGGGCAGTAGCTCTAGCAGTGGTGTGAGGGACTGAAGTGGCCTCAACCCACTTGGTTAGGTGGTCAATGGCAAGGATAATATAGCGATGGCCATAGACACCCACATGTAGGGGACCTACAACATTGATGCTAACAGTATCAAAAGGGGCCCCAGGGGCTACAAGCTCAAATTGAAAGCAAGGATTAGACTTTTCTGGAATGGCAGGTGAAGCAACTTTCCAAACATCATGAATGGACTCAGCCATATTTTAACAGTAGCATTTGGTTTTTAGCCACTCAAAGGTTTTCTTAGTAGCCCCATGCCCAAGGGTCTTATGGGCTTTCATGATAGTTTCAGTATGAAGAGAAGGGTGGAGATAGGGCAGAAAAGCGGTGCCAACCTGTTATACCAAAACACCATCAATGACTTTAGTGTTAGCAGCCATCTTCTTTAGTCAGGCTTGAATGTATTGAGATTCTTGAGACCACAATCTAGGGTTAGGGAGAAGCTCAAAAAGTCAATCTTCTTCAGTAATAGTTACATGTAAAATAGGGAGGTGAGATAGCCCATCTGCATTTGATGAATGGCGCAGGCTCTGTGAACTATAGAAAAATTGTAATTTTGGAGTCTGAGGGCCCAGAGAGCTAACCTCCCGTCGGGATCTTTCATTTGACAAAGCCAACAGAGGGAGGAATGATTGGTAACTATTGTAAAATGTTTACCATACAAATAGGGGCAGAAGTGTTTGATAGCAAGTAAAACTTCCAGGCACTCACGTTCAGTTACTGAGTAAATACGCTCTGCCTTGGTTAACATCTTGCTAAAATAGGCAACCAGGTGGTCAACTTGGTCTTGGTCTAACTGGGAAAGGATGGTGCCTACAGCGGTGTCACTGGCATCAGTGAAGAGAACAAAAGGTTGCTCAAAGTTAGGATGAATTAAGACAGGGGCTGATGACAAGGCAGTGCGTAAGGAATCAAAGGACTGTTGTTGTTCAGGGCCCCAAAAGAAGGGCACTTTTTTGTGTAGGAGTTAACTAAGGGTTCAGCAAGGTCAGCGAAGTGAGAGATAAACTGGCAGTAGTAGCCCGCCATTCCCAGAAAGACTTGGATGTTTTGCAAGTTCTTTAAAGTGGGCATGCGTTCAATGGCAGAGACCTTATCTGGGATGGGGAGGATACCTTGCCGCATCACCTTGTGTCCTAAAAATTCCATTTCTCATTCAAAGAATTTACATTTAGAGGGTTTTAGTTTTAAGGAGGCCTCCTATAGTCACTAGAATACCTGATAAAGATGATTGAGGTGTGCAGTAAATGTTTGGGAGAAGACAATAGCATCATCAAGGTATACTAACACACACATGAGTTTAAGGTCCCCAAACAACTGGTCCATAGCCCGTTGGAAGGTAGCAGAGGCATTGCATAACCCCTGCGGCATATGAGTAGGCTCAAACTAACCCTTCATGGGAAACAAGGGCACACTTGGCACGATCCTCAGCGGAAAGATCAATCTGCCAGTAGCCACTGACTAGGTCCATCGCAGAAAAGTATTGGGAGCCAGATAAGGAGCATAAGGAGTTGTCAATGCGGGGCAAAGGGTAGCCGTCCTTGTGTGTAATGGAATTCAATCGTCAATAGTTCATAACAACATGATGGCTCCCATCCTTCTTTTTAATCAACAGGAGAGGGGAGGACCAGGGACTATGTGATGGTTGAAGGAGGCCAGCATCGAGCAATTGCTTTAATTCAAGGGTAACCTGGGCTTCTTCAGTTTTTGATTTGTGATAAAGTTGAGAGTGAAAAGGAGCAGCATCTCCAGTATCGACCTGGTGTTGAACGCCTTGCATATGGTTATAATCATGAGGGCCTGAGGAGAAAATATCTGAAAACTCGTCAATCAAAGCTTTGGCAGCCGCTTTTTTCTCAGCTGACAAATCAGAACCAATTTGTACAGGCACTGCAGCAACAACAGTAGGCTCCTCTAACCCAAAGTCATGAAGGGTCCCAACGCCACAAACCCCATCATCTGGTCATAAGGTAAGAGGTGGACGTAAGCAATAGGTTGGTTCAGCTCAATGACTTTAGGAGACTGGGAGAGGTTGGCTAAAAGAACAGTGACAGTGCCTTGATAAGCGGGATCTAAAACCCCTGGACAGGGGTGAGCTTCAAATACAGAAGGGTTAGGTAAACTAGATATCTCAAGCAAATGATTAGGAGGGGGAACCAACTGGATCCCAGTGTCTATCAGGATTTGGGCCTACGGAGGTATGGTAAGGACTTGGGGAGAATGTAAAGGCATCCCCTCCTCAGCCTTGACCATTGGAGGGGGCAACTTAACTTTGGACCCCAACACATGATATTCTAAATGCTCAACGGAATCAGGAGACTTGAGCAGGCACGTCCTCAACTTCTGCTTCCCTTTTTCCTTGAGAGCAGAAGTTAAAAGTAAAGGGACACGGTATCCTAATATAGAAATGAAATTATACTTAAAATTAATAATGTCATCATGTTCCATAAGAAACCCAGTGCCCAATAGGAGGTCATAGCTATTATTATTTAAGGCTACAGCAGGGATAGAGAGCTGTAGGCCGCCTGACTTTAGGGGCAAGTGGAAGTAAGCACCTATAGCTTGAGCATATGCGGTAACAGCTGTCCCATATTCTGATGAATGGTTAAGATCAGGCTAAATCTTAATTTTTCCAATTAGTCAATAAGAAATGATGTTAATCAGAGAGCCAGAGTCAACAATAGCAAGAACCTTCACCTTGTGAACCACCGCTTCAATATGGGTTACCGTCACTCCCCACTGAGCTGGGACAGAATATATAGCTTCAGGGGCTGACTTAAAAAGAGGTTAAGAAGAAATATTGCTAGGTTTAATCTCAACAGAAGGCTCAATAGGGGTTTCCTCTTCAGGAGCACTAGGGCCAACAAGGTCAGTGGAAACAGTATGGACTGATTGTTCTCAAGGCGCAGTAAAGTTGTCAGCATAGGGAGCCTCTCACCCTATGCTGACCCATCTTTTAATTTCTCTTTGGCCATTTTTTCCAACAATGATGAATGGTGTGGTTGCGATGACCACAATAGGTGCATTTAGGTCGGGCTCAATTATTTTCCAGACTCATTGTTATTCACCACATGAATTTGAGGACGTGAGGCTGAAGTGGAAGCAGGAGCGGCAGTAATTACAGAGGTAGGAATTTCAAGAAGGACCTCCTTAATATCTAAAATATAAGTAAAGTTTTGTTTAACTGAAGTCAAGTGAAGCTGGAGCTGCGGGTTAAACTCTAAAGCGGACAGGATGGCAACAGCATCGTTGAGAGTGATTCAGTTGTTAGTTACCAATGTTTGAGCCTCAGCATAGAATTGAGCAGCAAACTCAGCGGAAGATTCACCACATCTTAACTTAATACTCATAAAGGCCTGCTTCTGATTTGTCTAGTTGAGATCACTACCATATTCTTTAATAAGCGCAGCCTTCACCTCAGCCCAAGTGCTGCATCTCATGAGGTGGGGTACTACGATTTCTTGGGTGGATCTACTAAGGCAAGAGGGTAATTATTTAACCTTTTGTTGATCAGGAGCTTCCTCCATCGCGCTCTCATAAATATATAGAAATTAAGCAATACTTCCTTCTCCTGGGGTGAACTTTTCTTTGAAAAAAGGTTTAAATGTAGTTCCATGGGAGCTGAAATAACATTAACGCCTACTGGACTAATTTAATTGACTTCAAGTAGCTCGGATTTGGACGGAGGCACAGGATTCTGATTTAAATCAGCTTGTTGTCTAAAATGGTTCAGATTGTCTTGAAGAGCCCCAATTTGGGCAATTAGAGACTCAGTGGATGCTCTTTGTTAAAGTTCGTTGCATATTGATTCCATCTCAACATGTAGATTTTGGACTAGGGTTTAGAGCTCATGATTGTCTTGCTCCAACCTAACAATTTTTTTGGTGAGTTAAATTGTCAGTGAGAGAATCATAAAGATGGTAAGAGTTATCCAACCATTTATTAATTGCATCAACAGTAAGGTTTGGATCAATAGGTTCTCCAGAGAAAGATAGGCAACAGCTTTGAGCAATATTTTTAAGGTTTCACTCGAGAGTAAGAAGGCAGATATTTGAGGAAGGATCCTCTAGAGAGGAAGGTAAGTGCTCAGTTGAACCTGGAGGGCCAGGAGGCCCAGGGTGCCCATGAGGACCAGGATGTCCATATCCAGGGGGCCAGTTGGCCCAGGTGGCCCTTCACTTCCATCACAACCAGGGGGCCCCATCACTCCTGTGGGACCAGCTGATCCTTGCTCCCTGGGGGGGTCTGGTGTACCCACAGGGCCAGGATTCCCTGGAATCTCAGACACGCTTGAGACATTAAACGCTGGTTATTTGTTGATTCAATCTGGCTTATTTATTCAAAAGTTTGTTCAGTAAAAGCATTAAGTTGGCTGGCGTGGTTGGTAATGGCTTGTTGCAACTGACTCTCGATAATGTGGTAATCTCAGTAAATCTGGTAGCTACTTCCTCACAAAGCAAGCTAGCCACTCCCACGTCCAGTTGAAAGAGTTGGTTTGAATAGAGATAAGTTGGGCGCGGTTTTCAAGAATAGCCTCACAGTTATCTCTTATAAATGAAGAAGCTGAGTTGTAGAAATCTAAGAGGTAGGAGTGTAACTTTTGTGACAAGGTAAACTGTCACAAAATTTCCTGATGGTGGATCCCCATCATTTGGACTAAATGGTGAAGGGTGGGGTGCACAAATCGTTTTAAATATCACTCCGTGTGAGATACTACTAACTCAGAGTTGAGTAAGGTGGAAGATTCATATAGCACTCACATATTATCAGGAATAGCAGAGGCTTGGTTACAATGGGAGCAATCTCCGGGGAAAAGGGCACCTAGAAGTAATCGATTAATAGTAGCAGCAACACCTGTAGATTGAAAACAATAGTTTTGAGGTTCTAGGGCTGGAATAGAAATATTGAGCATAGCATGGAATTGCATAAAATTGGGTTTGCTGTTCTCATGGTCACGATTTCCATTGAAAGTTACCCATTGAGTGACGCTAGATATTTTTGTAAGTGGCCAAGTAGAGTCTTGGCGAGAATCATCCATTGTGAATATATTTATTCACCAGGTAGCTCAGGAAAGTACCTGGCAGGGAGCACCAGTTGTTGGGACTGAGGGAGGTCTGAAGACTGGTCCTTCGAAGCTTTCTGAGGTGAACAGGTGAGAGGAGGACTTAACCTTAACAACAGGTTCAGAGGTACTAATAGTTAATAATTAGGGACTTAACCTAGGCAGGTTCAGAGGTCCCAAAAGTTAATAGTTTGGGACTTAACCACACTGGTTCAGAGGTCCCAAAAACAAGAGTGAACTTTACAAAGAGCCTAATTAAAGGTAGAAGTGTAAAAGTTATTTTAATAATCATATAATCTGCACCTTAAATTGTGCTAAGAAGAGAAATGATAAGATAAGGTATATAAGGAATGATTGGCATGTACCCTGGTGGAATTGGGAGCTGTAGAAAAGTCTTAATACTAGGATAGGTGGATGAAATAAAAGTGTGGATAGAGATTAGATATCATTTTGGAAATGTAAATATTTCCCAAATTTGGCCTAATTCTGGCAAAGCTCCAAATTTGGTATACCTGGACAAGGCTTTCACCTAATCCAGGAGAATCCTGACAGTGCCAAAGAGCTTTTGGGACCTTCAAAAGATCATAAGTCAATCCTCTAATGTTACAATATCTCATTTTACATAAAGGTTCATAGTACAGACCAACGCATCCCTTTATGCCAGTAGGGTGTACTTTAAATGGGATGAAAAAGGTGCTGAACGTCCACTATACTACTAAAACTGGAGCCTGAAATGCTATTAGCAAATTCACACTGTCTCCAATTGGGAGTGCTCAAATTGATCTATTAATAAAAACGATTTTGGGTGTGCTCAGATGAGGTAAAATTTAAGATTGTTACTGACCATGTGTTGGTACACTGGCTGAAAAACCTTTGTGAGATGAAAGGTTGGCTAGCGCTTAGCCCTTAAACTACAGAACTAAGACTTTAAAGTAATTTACTGATTCTAATCAAAACATCACAAAGGGGTTGCTTATCAGATTTAACAACAGTATCATTAACAGAAAATACTCAGACCTATATATAAGAAAAATTACAGCAGCAAAAACTTGTATGATTCACAGTAAGTAATATAAAAACTGTATGATATGTGAGCCAATGCTTTTTGAAAAACCCATATCCAAAAAAATTGATGGAGCTAACTTGAATTACCTAGATCATAAAATATCTAAACATCGTTATTAATGTGCACAAAGCCATAAGACATGAAAAGTTATGCAAGATAATAGACTAACTTGAAGCCTCACTAGTGCTGAGATAGTATGAAATTTTACTTCCTAGTAATGATCTCATGCTGCCATCAGTGCAAGTAGAGATATTATATTGCAAAAATACAGCCTATTACAAAAGTGAAACCTCAATTTGCGTGGCACACTGTGACTACCTACGTTGCAGCCTTCTTCTTTCCAGCACAGGCCGTGTCATGTACATTTTATAACTATAGATTATTTTAATAAAGTGAGTGGAAGCAATGGCCATTTAAATTTAGACTCAGACTGCTGTGAGGTTCATCATAAAGTGCATAATCTAATGGCACAGTTACCCTCAGTTTCTTCTCACCAATGATGGAACCAACTTTAACTCTCATGTCATGACAAAGCTAAAAGCCTGATGGTAATCCTAGGAGTATTAAAAAGCCTTATCACCCAAGTTTAACCGAATTGTCAAGCGAGTTAATGGCACCATAGTGATCACCCTCCAAAATATTGTTGTAGACCAGACATTGGACTGTGCTCACTTATACTTATCACAATTAATAAATGTAATATCAGGTATCTTTTAGCAACCAGAAAGAGTCCTTTTTAAACCATTGTATGGAAGGCATATGTCCTTTCCACCTCAGCTATATTCTTGTGTGGAAGACACCGTTGGGTGAAACCAAAGCATTTTCTTACCTAATATTCGCATTGATAAAGCTTCAGACTGAACATATTTCAATACCTTGCAAAAAAACTTTTAGATAAGGACTCATATCAAGAGCTCATTCATAGCTGCCACAAGTTAGTACTGGAAAATATGTGCTAAGACATAACAGACATGGCTTTGTGTAAAAAAACAAACTCATGAGTATATGAACTGGACCCTTCAAAGTACTAGAGAAGATGACCACCAACGCACATTCTTTAAAAACCTGTCAAATGCTTGTATCATCAACAGCGTCCCCACTAGATTCTCTTTTCATACAACTATGTTCAAAAAAGAGAATAAAGAAATTTTTTTCATCATGATAATAATTTTATTGTAAAACATATGCACAAAATATGAAATAATTATATAAAAACTTAATTAGTGAAAAGCATTAAGTAAATTCTGGACTCTCCAAACCCTACTGTTCTTTATTGCCTTTGTCGCTGTAAGACCTCCCTAACTACTCCTTGCAAAACCCATCATAAGAAAATAAGTCACCTTTCTTTTGTCTGGATTGCTTTGATGACACATTTACCTTTACTTACTAAAACCTCCTCATGCACAAGATCAGGTTTAATGTCAGTAAGGGTAAAACATTAAATATCTAACGCAAAGCTCAGCTTCATGGGGGATATACCTTATATGGTGGGTTATTAGATAAGTAATATTTATGAGCCCATGGTCTGGGATGGCAAAGAGGAATCTATTGCTTGGTCAAGAGGAGGAATGTCAGAATTAATATTACTGATTAATAAGCCCAGTTAAATTAATATTTCCTCATAATACTAATATGCCTTTATATTGGCACTTCAAATTATTTAAAAAATATTAGACCTTTGGTGGAACATTTTTATGCAATATTAATGCGCTGAGAACAAACCTGTAATTCCATGGAATTCTTTATTACCAGGTTATCACTACTGAAGATAAACAATATGGTTGGTCATTCTGGGGATTTAAACCTTGGCGTGGCACTAAGATAGCTCTATGCTTTAAAAGAGCCTAGGCCAATATGGTAATTAGTTAGGTGGTCTAAGCCTAAGCCAAAACAATCAGTATTAAACGCTAGCAGTAATACTAGTATTAAGGTTTGATTAGACTCCCCAGATTATATGGCAGTTTAATTCTGTCACTAATTAAAATATATCACTAGTATAAGTTTCATTTTACCTATGGTTAGATATTTTAGGGATAGCAATTTTTGTATTGCTCTCTCATTATGTTTTGTGGGTTTAGAGCTCCTTACAGCCATCCACCTGATATCATATGTTTGTGAACAACATCTGCTAAAATTTTATTAGTCTTGCTTTCAGATTGGCGTCAGTCAGTATTATCCAAATTGACATTTCAAAAGTTCTACCATTATTTATAAATGTCATAAGTTATTGTTGCAATTTAGATTTGACTTTATTTGACCATATGCATTCAACTTCTAAGGTCTGACAATGCCCCTCAAGATCCTGCCAGAGGACTACCCAATTTAAAGTTTTGTCCATATATTAATTGATTTCCATTTATTTAAGATCAGCAATAGAGTATTTGGATCCTCACCTATGCAGATTTTAGGGTTTAGAACATGAGGTGTCAAGTTTTTGGTCTTTCCACCAGGGGAATGTGACATAACATCACTAAAGTCCTATCACATATATACATAAGGATGGCCAATATATTTGTTTTAATCAGTTTCTGTACTGGTGGTATTAACTAAATTATTCAGGTTAAATGAAAATAAGTTGTATAATTTTGTCCTCTAGGGTTCTTATAGTTATTTTAAAAGTTTTTGGATTGGTTGATGTAAATAATGGTTGAAGATTAGTTGCTAAGGAGAGTTTTCTACTATAGAGTGCTTTAAATGTAGAAATCTTTATTTTCTGTTGATAACTAACCCAGTATTAAGCAGGAAATTGATAGTAAATGATTATACCATATGAAATCAGATAGTTGCCATTATTCAGAGTATGGAAACAAATGTACTGTTTGTCATTTCAATAGCCTTATTAGTAGATAGATTATAGTGTAGAAAAAAATTGATGTTTACTAAACAAAAAGTGTAAATTATTTTTAACTGATTTATTATAGTTTAATTAATTTCAGATAATGGTACTCTAAGGCTACCACTTTGCATAAAAAGTGTCAGAACATGAACAAATCTGTAGCTCAAGAAGTGGCCAATGAAGCTTTTCTTTTCCGTAAGTATCACTTTTGTTTACAGAAAATTAAATTGATTCAACTAATCACAACTTGTCTTAAATGTGCCTTCCAATCAGGGGATGACAAAGCGACTGAATCCACTGAACTCACACACCTATGCAGCAGCGATGAAGGGGAACATCATGGTCCAGAAGGCCCAGCTGCTCAATTTTATCCGTAGTGCAAAAAGGGACCATATGTCCCAAACATTAACTATCTCAAGATGGTCCAAGAGTTTCACTGAACTGGAAACATCAGCCACGCATTTCCAAAGTCCTCACTTGAATTTGGTGTGCGCATTAACTATGACGTTGAGGAACCTCTATAATATAAAGCATTATGTCAGACTATTCCAGGACGCTTCCCAGAAGCTGCAAGCTTGACTGAAAACTCACAAAAGGAACCTTAGAACAAGGCTTTGCTACTGCTGAGGCTCCAGATGCAGCTATAAATGCCCCATTTGTAGTCACTTACACTGAGCTAAAAGTAGGTAAGGAGCCTGAACAAATTACAGCCAATATCCTAATCACACGCACCTGATTTTGGGATGATGAAAATTTGTTTGTAGTACTAGAAGGACTCTCAACTACTGAAAAGCTGGAATACTTGGAGGCAGAGCTAACCAGTGGCCTGTGCGCATATGGAGAAGTAGATTATTTTGATATGAAAAACCGCCCCTTGCCCCACCTGACTACAGTCAAGGCTGTAGCAATGATACGCCTGGGCATGGATGCTGATGATGCATCAATACAATACCATGCAAAGCGTACATCTTAGACCCAAAGGAGAATAAGTCTCGCCCTTTCTCAGTCCTCTTAGAAAAAAAGCCCACCCATATGCATGAGCTGCAACAAAGTAGGGCATAAAAACAACGCCTGTAAGGTGACATGGGAGGGAAGAAAGTTTATTGAGTGTGAAGAAAGTCTGAAGGATATAGATCAGGGGATGCATTAACAGCCCACCTATGGTAGTTATGGGATAACTATGAGGTGGTCCAACCAGTCTCTCCATAGCAAAGTAAAGAAGTGAAGATGGTATGAAAAACAGCGGAGAAGGCCAAGCAGAAGAAGCATAAGGAGGAGAAGGAAGCAGCAGCTTGGGAGGAAGTGGCCAAGCGCAACATTGAGCAACAACAAGAACACCTCTCTAGTATGACTGCCCTAAGACAGCCCAGCAGCCGCAAGATAATGAGAAGTGGGCATTTGAATCAGAAATGGACAACGAGCACTCCATACCTGTATACAATGGAGCGCAACCCATTCATGTACCAGTCAACAAACCCATTCCACAAGCCAACAGTTTCTCAACACTCAACGGGATGGAGGACAACAGTGCTCACTGTAAGGAGAACCTAAATGGAACTCTGGGCCACCAGAATGGCAATCAAGCACAACAACAGCCAAGCCATTTACGAGGGTCCTACAACTAGTTCCAGATATAAGCAAGCCAACTCAGCTGCACAGGGTCAATCTGGTCCATGCAGTCATAGAAGGCGTGCTGGGCTCGCTAATGATTGGGACTCTCAACATAGAAGTACTATCATCCAATAAGTCCCTGGATAAGAAGCGATGGCTCCTGCTAAACCCACCAGTGGACATGCTTGCCTATCAGGAGAGCAAGTGCACCACTAGAAATGAGGTAGAGTGGTCTATGCTTTTTCTTCCTTTGCGAAAATCCTGGACCAGCTTTTGTGGATTTGTAGTCAAAGCATCAGCTGACATAACAATCACCAACTACTAATCTCATTTGGAAGGAATGGTTCTAGTTCTGGCCTTCAAATGGGGGAATCAAACATAACATGTCGCTTCAGTATATGCTCTTGTTGAAGCGGACAAAAGGGTATAGTTTATGAGCAACTTATTTGACTTAAACCTTCCAGAAGAAACTATTTACCTAGGGGACTTTAATTGATGGCTGGACGGAACTTATGACAGATGGCCAAATGTCACAAACCCGCCAATAGGATCGAACCAATTACAGCAATTAATGACAACAAAAGGCTTTTTAGATGCCAAACCACTCTCAGAATCATTTTTCCAAATTTGACGCGGCCAAATATTGTAGGTAGTCAACTTATCAGCGCCATTAGATTGAATTGGATACTCATGACCATGTTGTTGGAATCACATGCTGAAATTTTTGCAACAATTGACCTACATCTATTAGATCATAGAATGGTAAAAATTAGTATCCAATCAAAGGAAGAATCGCTTAAGTACCTATGTTGGAAAAGGATGCTTCCAAAGAATGTGAATCTAGTCTAAGAAGAAGATCAGACAAAAGGACATTTAGATTAACTAGCGAAATGCACTGACTCTGAAACCTTATGGCAGCAGTGACAAATGTTAAAAAAGAAAATTAAATTCGCCCTAGACCACGCAGCCTCCCACGCATAAGGAAGGAAATAGCAGAGCTTTTCAAAGCTCATAAAAAATTATACCATCTGGAAAGATACCCACCCCTTAGCGGCTACTCACCACACTGGGCTAGAGATTGGATGAAACAGACACTAATTGTCAAGCAACATATACAACTCCAAATACACATGGTGGCCCTCCAAGCGGGTGCCTGTGGGAATCCAGCTGATTATGGCTCGCTGGTGCTTGACGCCTTCTGGATTCCACAAGATTTATAATAATTTACATAAATAAATAAGCGCTAATAAAAATTGGATTTTTATGATTTTTTTATAAGCACAATAAAGGTGAAAATGACCCTTGACATTTGACTATTTAGTATTTAAAGTACTCTGTGGATTAAGGGAATTTAGGGATATATTCAAAATAGCTTACACAAGTCCAAATTAGGAAATATGAAGGAATAGCGTATATAACTTGGGAACCCGTTTCAGGGCAGCAGAATGAAGGATTAGGAATTCTGATTGGCCACAAAGTAGTTATGAGGTAACGTTTTTATGAATTTAAGCCAATCACTGCCCAAGAAATTTCTTGTACCTTGAGGGACCCCGCCAAGCCTATAAAAGGGGGTCCCTGTGCAGGTGCTTTGGAGGACTTTTTGGGGTCAGGGAAGTGCCTTTCTGATGATTTACCCAAGGTCCATGGTGAGGTCAGAGTAATCTGACCATTGGATTTTACGTTTGACGCCTGTAGAGGTTTCTAACCAGTGTTACCCCAATTAACAGGATTCCACCAAGAATCAGCCAGGGACTTTTGGCCAATTTCCTTAACTTTATCATTTTAATAAATTAAACAAGCTCGTAATAACATCATAAAATTGCAAATGGCTGACATTTCCCCTCTTTGGCTAAATTGATCTAAGACATTTTACTTTTCACCTGTGAGGGCAAATGTCCGACAGTGCCAGATGGGCTGTTCAGGGGGATCAAACGTCTAAGTTTTTCTATCAGACTTACAGATTTGAGGTAAAAAAATGCCAGTCTCACTGAACTCCAAATATGCAAAGGCCAAACCACTGCAATCCAGAAAAAGTAGCATCCATCACCCACTCCTACTACTAAGAACTGTATAAAGCAGCCCCAACATAGGAAGCTGCTAAGAACTACTTCATCAATGCTATCCCCAACCACGCTGAGCGTTTAGCTAACATTGTTGATCCAATAACGGAGGATTAGCTAGCACAGGTTCTACGGAAGCTCCCTATCAACAAGTCACCAGGACCAGACGGCATCAACTATGAGTACTACAAAGCACACTATGAAGTAATAAAGAAGCCCATGCTATCTCTCTTTAACCCAAGTCGCAAGAGAGGAGGGTGATCCCAAGAGGCTCAGAATCCTATACCATAATGCTTTACAAAATGGGACTAAACTGATCTGAACAACTGACGCCCAATATCTTTAATCAACGCTGATATGAAGATAATTGGAAAGATGATAGCTAAGCGTTTATCAGAAAAAGCCAAGGAGTGCATTGCCCCACAACAGCATGGTTTCACCCCAGGTATGAGCATTTGAGACAATATCCATCAAGTAACAAACACACTGGGAGGAGCATCCAAGGGCACACTCTGCTTTCTAGAACAAGCTAAGGCATACACCAGAATAGACTGGGAATACTTGGCGGCAATACTTCACAAACAGGGCTTCCCTAAACCCTTTATCTCATGGATAGCGAACCATCAGCTGTCATCCACCTTCTCTGTTCTAGGGTCTACATCTATTTCACCTCCTGTCACACCAGAAAGAGGTTTCCGTCAAGGTGACCCACTTAGCCCTATCATTTACATCCCCACAATTTACCCCCTCCTATGTGTGAAAGGAGAAACAGTTAGCTGGCATTGAGTGTAAGGGGCAAAAAACACTCAATGTTCTGGCCTTTGTATATGACTGTGTGATAGGGGTCTCCTCCAATGCAGATTCCAAAAAGGTAGAGGAGATAATCATCCTATAAGAAAAAGCCTCCCAAGCCAAATTAAACAAAATAAAATCATAAGCCTTGGTGCTATCAATAGCTAAGCACCTAGCCTCTAGAAACAAGAGGACAAAAAGAAAAGTCACCTCACATGCAAGCTAAAGAAGTGGAAAAAGTCAAGCTTTATTCCACCATATTTTCAGATGCCTTGCCTAAAGGAACCCAGCAAACAGCTAGGGATCCCCATCACAAGTGCAAGTATAGCAACTCAAGAGGTATAAGAGAAGCTACTTTGGGATATCCAAAGGACAGTGGTAAGGTGGAAGTTTAGGAAGACATCTCTGTCTGGAAAATGCCGCCTTGCCAATACTATGCTCTTCTCAAAAATTTGGTACCCTGCACATGCTATTACCTTTAGCAATTTTTTTTAAAACTCACAACAATTCTACAACCTTGGTTCTGGGGCTCATGATCCCCCAGCCAGTATCATCACACTAAGGGGCCAACTTCTGAAGGTGAGATGGGTTTAATAGACTCTGAACGCAATGCCTCAAACATATTCATGAAATGGATCAGTGCTGCGACCTCACAAGAAGGGAGTCCGCCTCCATGGGCATCTTCAGCAAGGACCCAAATAGCTAGAAACCTAGCCCTCAGGAACCCAGGATCCCCAATCACCCTATTTAATGATCTAGGTTCACGCCCAGGGCTAGTAGGGCCATGGATGCGATGCCAGAGGCCAAGGTGATGCTCCATTATTTTAAAATATTAAAATTCATACCAAGAATTAAACTCAAACATCAAAAAGCGTGCTATGGGCAAAAACAGAAAACTCTAAAACTTGAGCGGCACCCAGCGCCACCAGCCAATGTGAATTCTAAGGGCACAAGCATCCAGACAATTCCAGCGCTGGATTTCCGGGGAATAATTTATCCTCCCAAGCTCTGTAATACCACTTGGAGAATATTGAGCGAGCCTCTATTCCACCACAAAATTATAATCTCTGCATTGGAGAGTTGTTAAACGCCAATTTTTGGACGGGAGCACTCAAAAGTCATGCACATGCAGTGCAAAGTGTATAACGAAAAAATTCGCTGCACCACAGTTATGTTTCATGTAAAACAGTAATAAGAGTCTGGGAAGAAGCTGTGCACTTAGCACAGATACAATCCAAAAATCCCAACAACATAGCTGAGGATTGGCTCTTCCAGGCTGGGACAAGGCATTGATACCTTGATCACAACAAGATAATTTTTGTTTTAGCGTTATGGGCGATCCATAGTAACTGGGTTGCCGCCACTACAAGCCCACTAGGGTCTGACCCAGCTAGGGCCGTCAATGGCTTTCACTTTAGTCTAAACAAAAACTTTGGCTACTGGCTGTTTGGGGGTGCCATTCCACTGTAACAGCGTGTGTAAGTAGCGTCTTGGGCTATTTCACACATGTTCTAAATTTCCATGGTGCAACAAACATGTTTATGGAAAGTTTCATTTACCTGAGACAACTGAGGCCTCCTCCAACAGCAACCCACAGCAAGGCGCAATGCCAAGGCTGTGTGAATAGCATCAAAAAACTCCATTTGCAACCTGCTTTAAAAATATTTCCATTTACTTGCTTATCCCATCCCTCAAGTGCATCATCTCTGATCATTTACTCCCAAATAAAAATTAAAACTAAAAATAAAATAAAAAAAATAAGAAGTGGCCGCTGGGACTGATGAAGCCACATAATAAAACTTACCCTAAAAATTAAGTAGAAGACTATACTCCTTATATTGTACCACTATAAAAGCCTGTTTCTGTGTGGAAAAGTATAATTGCAATATAATTCCTAATATACTGAAGTCTTGACCCAAGACCAAGTATAGATAATCTCAAATGGGAAACCTTGATCTCTTATGCAATGCAACTCAAACAGGATAGCAATTATTTTACTTTCTGTCCTTGGTAGCCTCTTCCATGGCGCTTTCATGACATATAATAAGAAAATGATACTTCCCTATATTGGAATATTCTTTTATTAAAAATTCTAAAAGTTAATATTAACATCTTCATATATAACTTTAATCCTGTTATAATATCTGGAACAGAAATTAAAGATTTTGTCTAAATGCATTCCATAGGTTTCATATGATTAATTTGAGTCTGAGGCTGTTCATATAAATTTGTAAATTGGCTCATTTACTCACCATTGCAGTGTTAATTTTATTTTTAGAACTCTTTTTAAGCTTGCAAAATTCTTACCTTTGGGTCTCTAAAGTTACTTGGTAATGAGTTGATACGCCTTAGTAGTTTCACTTGATAGTTAATCTGAACAATTTACTCATTGATTTTATCCAATCACATGTCATATAGCTGAGAAAAGCTTTTAACGTTGATAAGTCCTTCAGCTAAAGATTTGATTTTATAGTTGGGATTAAGTGAGTGGCAATCAAGATCTACCCCATAACCTCATACTATAAAGGAACTTTAGTTTACAATATTGAACATGACCTTGGATGCCATCTAGTCATAATTAAAGGAAACTATTCTCTGGTTATGGCGCAAAAGCACCAAGAGGGTCTGGAATACTCAAAGTCTTAGGTGTCCCAGGAGGTCCAGAGTGTCCAGTGGCCCCCTGTAAACCTTGAGTATAGCCATTCTGGGAGGACCAGAGGGCCTGAGGTCTCCTTGTACACCATGTAATTCAGGGGGACTTAAACATCCAGGAGGAAAATAGCCTCAATGGAGGTAGGATGATCATTGATTTGACAAAATGAACTGTCTAACCTGATGTTACCTTTTAACCTTGATTTAACAACTTAATAGCTAGTTAAATTTAGCAAATAGATATAGCCTCTGCGTCCAATTGGACCATCTGTGAAGAACTACATTGAGTAACTGACAGCTTTAGAAATTATGCATATAAATTTTTTTAACAAAGGTGGAAGCAGATTGAAAGAGGTCTATTTTTAAAATGGAGCAATTGGATGAGGCTTAGTTATCTCAAAATTCTTTGATGGTGCATTTTAAAGAGTTTCATGATGTGATAAATAGCCAATATACAAATTAGGAGGTACTGATTAGCTTAGGAGCCAATTCTAGTGGCAGCAAATTAGAGTTTCTTAAAACCTCATAGTGAGGGGATAGAAGATGCTCTAATTCAATTAACTTATCCTTCAAGGAAAAATATGTCATCAAGTAGCGATTAACAATTAGTCCTAAATTATTGAATTTTGATATAGTATCTTTGTAGTTTACAAAGGGTACTTCCCCTCTATACTCAACATCTTATTTATTAGAGGTAAGCTGACCAGGGGACGGACATTACTGAAACTAAAATTAAAACTAAAATTAACGCAAATTAATTGGTTCAGACAAAACGCCCAAATGAGAGAATTGAGTGAAACACTTCAAACAAAACAACCAACCAGGTGGACAGTGGAACCGCTTATCCCTCTATGGTGGAAGGGGAGGGGGATCAGGGGGCTCATCTTTGGCAGCAGCTTCTTCCTCCCATAGTAGAGTACATGTCAAGGCAGTTAGTAAGGGCGTTGGGGCATCGGCGGCATGTGGTTCATTATCACTAATAATTGGTATATCATGGAAATTTGCAACTAGAAAAATGGCACTTATATATTCAGCTAAAGCTTTTTAAGCTTTACTGTGGGCGTCTGGGAGTTAAATGAATGTGGCGATGTTGGTTCAGGTAATCTTAGCTTTTGAGTTCCATGCTACAGCTACCACGTTCTGGATAGGTTCGTTAACATTTTTGTATAACTGTTTCAATGTGATTTTACTCCTTTGAGTAAGCTTTCAGGGATAACATGAGGTGAAATTCCTCCTGTGAGTATCGCCACTGATTTGGCGACAGCTTTATGAAGGGGATGACAATCTGGTGTTGCAGATGCTTCAACTGCAAGCGGTTGATCACTGCAAAATGATTTAGCATTTGGCTGTGGGGTATATAGTTGAGGGGGTATTTAGCATCTCATTCTGCATTTACAAACTGCTCAATTTGCAGAGATGGTTCTTCAATGAGCTTACCTGATTTGTCAATTTCAGCCAATAACTTCCATGATTTTTGGTTGAATTGAATTGGGGAATTGGCATACAGTTGAGGTTTGGTTGATTTGTTAGAAGCATGTTATTGAACTGGGATCCAATCTGATGTTTGATTGGAGGAATCATGTGTGGCATTGGGGCGAGGAGGAGGCTGATTGGTGGCTGCAGGTGCAGGTGCAGCTTCAGTTTTTGGTAAAGGGGGAGGTAGGATTGTGCCTCATGCTGGAACTTGTAGGGTGGGCGGCAGATTGGAGGCTGGCGGATGAGTGGTCCAATCCTTCAGAAGTGGCTAAGGAGGGGCAATTGCGTTTTGAGTGGTCAAACTTGAAACATGATGGACAGATCATCTGCCTGCCCTCAATGTGGGACCAACATGGTTGGTCGGGCTCTGAAGGAATAATGGTGTGAGGGGGAATTGACATGGCGATTTTACTAAATTCAGGGCTGATTGTGGCATATGCCCGAGGCCCAGCAAGTCGTTTGTCCCCATTTGGGACCACAAATTGTTAGATGGGGTTGGAGCCATAGGCTGCCAAACCATCCATCAGCTCTTGGTGGAGCACTGCAGGGGGGATGTGGGTGGGCAAACCAGCAAACTGGACCACCAAAGTGTAGTCTGCTGGGAGCCATGTGAGTTGTGGGAAGAGAGGTGCCCTGGAATACCAGGGGCACACTCGTTGCTGTAGTGGCGGCATCAGCTTCACAGATGAAGCTGAGATCAAAATGCCTATTGAGGCAGAAATCTATGAATCTGGCAGGTGTCATCACCGCCTGTGCCATTTCAATAATGGCTTGGTCATGGTATGGGAAGAGTTTCCCATATTCAACCCTTAGGCTGTAGCTCATGTTGCTCTGGGGGAGCACCAGGGGGCAGCGAGATACAGCTTGGGTACAAGCAAGGTGGGCATCGAGATCCTTGGGAGAAACGAATCATCCCATGGGTTTGGAATGAGTTGGTGAGCCAGTCTGAGCGCGTTTTCCTGTTGGATGGAAAATGGTGGGGGAGTTTCGCCACTGCTTCACACTGGAGCAGCCAGCAGAGAATCCGAGGACATTAGAGTGAAACTACAATGGGCAATTAGGATTTACTTTATTAATTTGTGTAATTTTTCTCTGAAAGTTATGCTGAGCGGAAAGTCTATACTCGACATCAAACAAGAGTGTTTCTGATTATGAAAACATTACCTCAAAAGGAGAAACTGGTAAATTAATAGGTAATGCTAAGAGCCCTATCTTTGGAAGATTCTTGATTGATATTGATATTCATGTTTATCTGACGCTTTCACTTCTAAAAACTTTGTAACCTGGAAGAAGCACCAGTATTTTGTTAGCACTGCAATTAGGAGAGAGCCAGATGGGGAGAGTGGCTTCAAAACAGCTCAGAGCTGGACGGATTATTTTTAGAAAATTAGAGCAAACGGCTTAGACTATTGGGTTGGCCTATCATACATAATAACCTCAGATATTTTTCCTTTTCATCAGGAAACTAATTAAAAAATAATACGGTTCAATATATTATAGAGTTTTTCTTTCTCGTTGCAAACACTTTTGCAACCCATTCAATTCAAGACTAAATCTAGTTTGATAATCTCATAGAGGGGATTAGTCTGCGCCCATGTCTGGGAGCAGTTGGGCAAGCAAGGCAAGAGGAGCAGGCGGAAGGCCCGCGGCCTCTAACGTTCAAAAACGCCCCGGAGAATCTGGCGGAATAGAAAAAAATCTAAAAAAACTAGCGGTCACAATTTCCCTGGAGATACTCGCGTGGCAAGCACGATGCAACCAGTACATCAACATGCCACATTCCCAGCCACTTTCGTTGGTGGAATTCAGAGTCTGTGTGTATCTGGACATCCAAAAAACGGCCCTATGGGAAAAATTTTGTGAAGATGTACACAAAATTTTCCCGACCGCGGTGTACGTTGCACCTCACTCCATGTTGCGCGGTTGGCTGGACCTAGGTTTTGAAAGCAAAATAGTAGCAGATGAGGCTGCAGCGGTGCGCGTAGTGGTCGACCTCCCCAAAGGGCAACGGGTCATCAAAACTAAACGCACCAGATGGACAAAATCAAACCAAATTTTCCTCATGTTTGACTTTTTGCCTACTACGGTAAAACGTGACATTTTGGAGCAACACCTGAAAGATGGTCTCGCCATATATGGTGAGATACAATCTTTTGAAATGCAACGTTTCATGCTGATGCCACACCTGTGCACTGGCAAAGCCATCGCAGTTCTGACCCCAACTGAGGAGATTGTGAAGGACCTAACCCAGATCCCGCACTCCACCTTTATTGACATCGCAGGGCACACCACCCACCCATTCCGGGTAACCGTGGACAGCGCGCCCCCATTTGCACCCACTATGATGCATTCGGCCATAAGGCACACGCATGCCCCATCAAAGAGGGCGTTACATTCCAAGAGCACCCTCGGCAGCCATGGCCAGCGGAGAGGCGCACTACGAACCAACCGCAAGCACCAAAGAGGCTTTCCTGTGGGGAGCACAAGGCTGCTACCTATTGGTAAAGCCCATCTCCCCGCAGGAGTGGAAGAAGGCCAAGCAGGCCCATAGGACCGCAGCCAAGGAAGCGGCCAAGGTCACCACCACCATCCCACACTCACAACGCCAGGAGGACATGGAGACCTTTGTGGCGGAAGCAACTCGGGAATCCATCACCCAATCAGATTGGGAGGCCCAAGTTGAACGGGCCACTCAATCCGAGGATCCGATGGGAGATTCAATCTCACCCAATCACTGCACCCAAGCCCCAGTTGAAACTGACTTGGGACCTATCCCAACCAAAAAAAGTTTTTTTGCCCCACTCGATGGTGCACCGAACTTATCCGCACCGCAAAAAATTCGTCCAATGTCAGGAAAACAAAAAGTGAAGGCCAAAGCCAACGCGACTCTTTCCACAAAAATTAACAAAAACCCCAATAGCATTGCTGCTAATACCCGTGCTGCTGTGAAAGCCCGTGGGGACCTGGAAGAGGCTGGTGGGCCAGGGGGCCCACCCCCTCACACCTAAGGTGCGATGGGGAAACCTTCACTCTAGGGATGCTGAATATCGCCGGACTCAAGGCCTCCCCATCCCGGGCTAGAAAACTGAGTTTTTACAAAATAATTTACCCATGGATATCCTGGCCATCCAGGAAACCCACTGTCCATAAGGTTCCGAGGATGCTTGGAAAACAATGCTCCTACTATCCCTATCCTTTTGGTCAAAGCACTGTGGGGTGCTAATTCAGAAAAACAATTTTTTCAAATTTATATCTTCAGAAACATTCCTAAATGACCGAGTGCTCGTTGTCACCTTCTCATGGGCTGATGTTACACACACAATCGTCAACATTTATGCCCCAAACGGTGCACAAGAGTGTCGGAATTTTTCTTGTCGGTCAAATCCCTCCCGCTACCCCCCAATTCTTTCCTAATTGGTGACATGAACTGTTGGCTAACCTCACCAATGGACCGGTGGCCGCCCTCACCCCACGCCCCACAGGGTCACATAGAACTATGCATTCTAAAAGCCACCCTTGGGTTAATGGATGCGCTGCCATGACATGCCCCACTGCTCAAAAACATGATGCGTCCCCACGTCCACAATGGCCAATTAAGGTCCATGACCCGCATTGACCTTATTCTAGCACTGGCGAAATTCCAACCCCACATCTCCCACTTCAAAACAACAAAAATGGAATTCTCCGACCACCGACTGGTCTTGATAACATACCACTTACCTGTCACAGTTGCAAAGGCCCCACATTGGTGCAAAATCCGCCCCCCAGAGCTTGCGTCACCAGGATTTTCCATGTGGGTGGAAGAGGCAACTTTGGCAAAATTGTTTGTTGCACCGTTTTGCGCAGACCCCATTTCCACATGGGCAACTTTCAAAGAAGACACCATCCGCCACTATCGCCATCTCTCATCCAGATGCTCACGAGCCACATCGGCGGTTATATTGCGTGCACTGGCGGAATTGGCCCACTTGGAGTCCAACATTCCAGCCTCAGGATATAGCCCTGCATGGGGCCAGAAGTGGGCGGAGGCAGCAGCCCACCTCAACGCACTTGAAAGGCAACACAAACATCGGGTTTGTGTCTAATACAGGGCCACACGCATCACTAAAGGCAACAAGTGCACCACATACTTCTTCAAAAAATTTTTGCACCACGCCAGAGCGTGGCCTGCACACAGGTGCGAAGATCGGATAATTCTATTGTGGACACACCGGCTGAAGTGGCAATCAAAATGCAAAGATATTACTCCGAGTTATACCGAGCTGAACCAATTCAGCCGGCCAAAATGGCGGAATTTCTTGACAGAGCTCATATCTGCACCATTTTCCGATACCCGGAAATAATGAATTTAATTACTCCAAACGAATTATGGACTACCATTAGCGGTGTGCCAAACCAAAAATGCCCAGGCCCAGATGGCATTCCATATGAGTTCTACAAAAAATATTTTAAATATATATCCCCATTGCTGCTAGCCTCACTCAACCAAAGCCTGTTGGAAATGCGCCTCCTACCAGGAGGACATGAGGCTTTTACAGTCACACTCTTCAAGAAAGGGGATAGGCTAGACTTAGCCAACTGGCGCCCCATTTCTCTAACAAACACAGACACCAAAATTTTAACAAAAATCATGGCTAACCGTTTAGGGACTGTAGCATCTGCCACCATCTCTCCAGAACAATTTGGTTTCATCCCCAGAAGGTCGATTTGGGATAACGTGCACTTTGTGGCTAATGTGTGTCAGTCCACAGCCTCTGGGGAACTTGTATTCTTGGACCAACAAAAGGCCTATGATAGAGTAAACTGGGAATACCTTAGGGCCTGCCTCCAACAATTCCGCCTACCTCCCCGCTTCATTAACTGGGTGATGCTGCTCACGGAATCTGCAACAATGGCTGTGCGCGGCCCAGGTTTCCTAACGGAAGTAGTCCATCCTCAAAGGGGCCTGCGACAAGGGGACTTCCTGAGCCCACTCTTATACAACTTCAGCCTTGACCCACTACTGCGAAATGTGAATGCCCAACTCACTGGGGTCCATGTGCCAGGCCAAACCCCAGTCAAGATAATGGCATTTGCAGATGATTGCGTGGTGGGGGTGTCTAATAACAAAGATGCATGCGCGCTTGAAGCCCTCATCCAGGAATATTCCTGGGTAAGCAACGCAGCACTGAACGCCTCCAAAACCGAAATCATCCTCCTTGGTCGGTTTCAGAACTGCTGGGCCCCAGCAAGTAGTTCCCAACCCAGCCCAGCTGCTCGCCCAAGTCCACGCCTTACTAACTCAAAACACACCGCTCCACTGGTGCTCCCCTTTGTGCCGCGACCTACCATAGGACTGATACGCCATCTGGGCGTGTGGTTGGAGGCAGGAGGATACGTGTCAGCAGTAATGGAGGGCCATATACTGGACAACGTGACGAAGCGAATCGCCTCTCTCAGAGCCCATCCTACTACCCTCACTGGCAGGGTTGTTCTTGCCAACTCTATGCTCCTATCCAAAGTCTGGTTTGGAGCCCACGCCATCCCCTTCTCCCCAAGCTTCTTCAAATCCCTGTATGCTTTGCTACAAGGTTGGCTTTGGTCAGGCCGCCCTCCACCAGTATGACTAGAGGTCATGTTTGGCCCTCATCATCATGGTGGCATGGGCCTACTTGACTTCAAAGCCCATGCCGCCAAGATCCTAGGCACCTGGATTGCGGCCGTCACTGCTCCTACACTCCCATCCCAACACTGGTCCTGCGCGGCCCGCTCCAACTTCTCCCAAGCCTTGGGCCTCAACAATCCATCAAACCCCCACTCCCTGATGAAATACCTCGCATCACACACATCAGCCACAGGTCCTCACGGGACCAAAACCCACTACAAACGAATCCTACTCTCCATGCGAAGCGCAGAGTGGAGAATTCATATTAGTGGACATACAACCCAAAGAGGCCGCCCCTCTCCTCAGTTCACACAAGAGGTACAGGGGCTACCCATCCATGATGGCGTGATCCCCATTCGACCCCATGTCCTATCCAGGGTGAACTACCTGGACATGATGGACATCCCTTATTCCACTGAGACCCAAAAGACTATCTGGAAATACGCACACCATCCTCTGTTGCAGCCTCAAGTCCGCTCCCATGTGTGGCGCTGCCTGAGGCGGGTGTATCGTACAGCTGAGCGCTCTAATGCTTTACACTCATCCTGTGTCGTGTGTGGCCAGTATGGAACGCTGTTTCACCGCCTGGAGAAGTGCCCCACCTCTAAAGTAATATGGCGCGAAGTCCAACGTCTGCTAGGCCAGGATCAAACACATCCCTTCAGTCTGTCAAGAGATATGTTTGCTTCATCAATGGCCTCCCCCTCCCACCCTCCCTTCGTGCTCTGGTGGTTGCAATCGCCATGTGGACTATCCACACGATTGTCTTGGATGCCATCGCCAGATCCATCCCCACCCTCCCTGAAGCTGTCCACAGATTCCGGTCTCATTTGGTGGATCACTTTCAAGCGTGGATGTTTGGATATCTCCCACCACGTCGCCGGCAGCTGGTCTCCTCCTGGTTCCCAGTCTGGTTCATCAAATCAGACCCCTTCCTCCACACTTGCTCAATAGTGGCTACGCCCCCTACACACGTTCCCTCCCCCTTCCCATAAGTGGCGTTCCCGCTGGCAACAAGAGATAGCATCGCTTCTCTGGGGTGCCTCACCTGGTACTAAGTTTTGTCTCGTCTGAGTCATATTAGGAAGTGTCCGTCCCATGGTCAGCCTTCCCCGCAATAAATTCAAAATGTAAAGGCGCATTTTGTTTATATTGTAAAAAAATATATTATAGAGTTTCTCATTGCAATTACAATAAGCAGCCAATTTAATTTCAGACTGATAAATTTGATAATTTAGTGGTGATAAGATGAACGGGATTCCAAATCTCTTTCTGCTAAGCATCACTTTTCGAAAATCAATTCAGCCTGAAATTTAGCTCCACTAAAGAGATTTACGAAAACTATTAGCAAATATGGCGGGAAACCCCGCAAAAGAACCCGCAGGCTACGCCAAACGAGCCAGCACCACCCCCAAACGAAGCAACCCTCGGTTACCCACCTCAGGGTCAACCAGAATCACCCGCTCTCAAGCAGCAGCCATGAAAGCAGGCACCACCCCCCAACCTGGAGCTACTCCAACTAGCGCCAGTTCACCTGATCGCACTTCTGCAACCTGCACGCCTAACAGCTCTGTGTGTGCTGCCTCCCACCAGCCCGCTGGGCCCCCTCCAACCAAGGAGGCCATCACCCACGCTGTTTTAATGGCGTCTGCTCAGTTGAATGCAACTCAGCCCATCCAGACATTCACCTCCCCCATTGTGTCAGCTAATTCAGCCCCATCTATTATTGCTGACGCCGTGTTTCTGGCTCCCTCCATGAGGGGAGATACCCAGCTACCTGGCCCCCAAATCCTCAGATGTAAGGTTGCATTAGCCGCACATTCTGGTTCACTAAGCACCAAATTGGGACAATCTACTCTTCCCAATGAGGATTCAAATGGTTCGGATTTTGGAACTTCACACCAGTTCCAATCTCACCCGTCCCATTTAAACCCCGTAATTGGCACTTCTCAAGTCGGCACTTTATTGCAATATGCTGAAAACGACCAATTTACTAATCAGCCAATGAGTTTTGCCCACGAAATCACAGCAAATACTCGGGCTGAATTTACCCAAATAGATTGGGATGGTGATGAAACATCTCCCTCCTCCCAATTGGCTGGAGTTAATTCCAATCTGGATGGGACTCCCCAATTTAGCGAGGCCCAACAATCACCTGGACCCCAAACCCTCGGATGTAAGGTTGGATTAGCCGCACATTCTGGTTCACTAAGCACCAAATTGGGACAATCTACTCTTCCCAATGGGGATTTAAATGGTTCAGATTTTTGGAACTTCACACCAGTTCCAATCTCACTCGTCCCATTTAAACCCCATAATCAGCACTTCTCAAGTCGGCACTTTATCTCAATATGCTGAAAACGACCAATTCACCAATCAGCCAGTGAGTTTTGCCCACGAAATCACAGCAAATACTCGGGCTGAATTTACCCAAATAGATTGGGATGGTGATGAAACATCTCCCTCCTCCCAACTGGCTGGAGTTAATTCCAATCTGGATGGGCCTCCCCAATTTAGCGAGGCCCAACAAACCGCCCCTCAATTTAATATGACGCCAGCAACTGCTGTAACATTCCAGAAACAAGGGAACTCCGCAAACTTGTCCAAACCACCAGCTCACACTCAACCTGCAATTGCAGCCCAAAGCAAACACAAACGTACCAAAGGAGCCACTGGGGCGTGGCAAAAACCTCTGGCACCAACGCTACCCAAAGCTGATCCCCGTGAAGTGGCGTTTATTGCTGATGTTAAGAAGAAATGGGCCGAAACTAGAGCGCAAAAAGCTCTACCTCGCTCAACCCTCTCCCACGCAATTCGCCTTTATTATGGGCATAACCCTGTTGAATTCTATACAGAGGATTACTTCTCATACTTTGCAGCGATTGCGGAGACATTCCCTATTAACACCACCATCCATGAATCAGTGGAGGGCCACTACATCGATGTGGGCTTCACTGAAGCTGCCCTTGCTGACCATGCTGCCACCCTCCAGGTCATTATTCCACGCGGATCTCTTTGCATCTCCCGCACACGCTCTCACCTGGAGAAAATTTCATGGGTTATTTTTTCCAATCTACCAACGACTGTTGATCCTGATTCTCTTAAACTGGCACTCCATCGTGGTTTAATGGAGTTTGGGTCTGTTCTTTCAGTGGACTTTAGCGTCCCCTCTTACTATGCTCCCACTCAAAGAGCTCGCACTGCTAGGGCGTCGTTCATCCCCTCCCCCACTGTATCCCGTAACATTGAGGTTATTCCTCATGTGGCGGTAGTTGGGGCATGCCCTGAGATCTTTTTTGTCGACCCTGATCAGGCGCGCCCCGGTGTTCATGGTGTAAGGCCTTGGACACTTGTATAGTGGCTGCACAGCTCGAAAACAAGCCCTCTTAGCCACCACCTAGGGGCCTAAACCAGGCCAAAAACGATCCCACATGGCTGCAGCAGCAATTTTACAACCCACACAATGGGTTCCCGTTCAAGACCTGTCCCCTGAGGCCTTACGCCTAGCAGTTGAAACAGCCAACCCCACTATTGGTGTGGGATACCTTCGCGCTCATGCCCCCCTTCCAATGGGCACCCCCCAATCTCCCAGAGTCAACTCCCTCTCTCACCAAGCGCAAGGCATCTCCCACAGGGTGCCCCTCGTCAGCCACCCCCACTCAGGGCTCCGCGGCACCCCCACCAACCTCCACCAGCGATTTATAGCATCATCCCTCAGCTCCCAATGGAGCTATGCCCACCAGCATGGACTGGCAACTCGCGGCCTGCGGTAGAAGTGCCACCTCAAAGAGTCCTACCCCAACCCCACAGTCCATTTCGCGCGGATCCTTTGAAGTGTTGGAGGAAGTGAATATGGACTCAGACTCATCAAATGGGGACACCGCGGAGGTCACCATTGAGCACCCTCAGGTCCTTCCCCTGCAACGGAGCGGGGGCAGCATCCTAGGCTGGCTTACTGGGTCCTCCGCCCCCACCCTCTCCTTCCCCTCAGAACCCTCGACGCTCCTCACGGATTGCAGCTAATAGTCAAGCTAAAGGACTCAAAACTAGCCGCCTCACAGCAACAGGTTTAAGCGCTGGCAACCCCCCAGGACATGGAGGGGAACAGCTATGAGTCCCCATGGCAGCACCCTGGCCCTGCAATCCATCAACGCAAATGGGTTGCGGGACTTTAGCGGAGAGCCCGCCTCCTCCGAAACTTCAGGTCAGCACAAATTGACATCGCTGCTGTCCAGGAGCCCCATATCCTCCCCACGAACAATCTGCATGGAATGAACAGTTTGGAGGCAACTCCTTCTGAACAAACCATGCCGCCCTTATTGTTTTGAATCCCCAGGTTAAAAGCCATTCTTTTTCACAATATCTAGGTGGCCGCCTCATACTGGCCAAACTCACCACTCCTGACTTCTCCTTCTTCGCTGCAAGCATCTACCTGCCTAATGCAGGTCAGGAGCAAAATCGGCTCTTGGAAGAGCTCCTCCAACTCAATCTCCCACGGAATACAGTTCTCTTAGGAGATTTCAACACAACCATAAGTCGCGTCCGTGACTCTTACCCCCTGCAGCAAAGGAACGCCCTGGATCAAGTCGCCTCCAGGATTTCCTTCGCCTGAGTGGCTTTATAGATGCGCTTCCACCCTCCGCGTCTGGCCTAGGTTGCATGACTAGGATCCAGTATGATGGAGGAGCTTTCCAGTCAGCGTCACGCATAGATATGGCACTGATTGGCCCCTGCTAATTGGCCGTGTCTCCTCTCCCATCTCTCGTGACAACCATCTGAGTGATCACAGGTCACTCACCGTTGTCCTCACCACCACACTTAGACCGTCGCGTAGGTTCTGGCCTAGGGTTGCCCCAGCTCTTCTCAACAACCCCTTCACTAAGGAGAAGCTGTCTATGACCATCCGGGAGACTCTCACCTCCCCCCACCCCACCTGCTTGACCACAAGGCTAGATGGGCGGTGACCAAGGAGGGCATCACCCGCGTTGAACAACTGTGCCAAAGCCCAGATGACTGCAGCTCGCGCCAGAGTCAAAAGGGCGGAATCCAGAATCAGACATCTAGAGCGAAACTGCCAGCCTTCGCCCTCTTAGATGGTTGAAAGACTGGGAAGCGGCGCAGGAAGCACTCCGCTTGGAGCTCACACTATAAGAAGAACGGGCAGCAAACTTTACAACATCTCGTTACTATGCTCAATGGGAACTCCCCACCCGCTTCTTCTTTCAGAAACAGAAAGCCCGGTCAACAGCGCAGGATATTACTGCACTGAAGATTAGCACTACAACCACTTCAGATAAGGAGGAAATCACGCAGGAACTACACCGCTTCTACTCCAGCCTCTTCCATGCCACCCAGGTGGACCCATCGGACATCCAAGACTTCCTGTGGCGGGCTCCAGAGCCGCCCATTGACCCACGGGCTGATGAGGCTCTACTGGCGCCTATTTCCATCCAGGAGGTGATGGAAACCCTTCTGAAATCCCCACGGCTTAAAGCCCCAGGCCCAGACGGAATACCCTTTGAGGTGTACCTTCTGGAACCTGCAGTGATAGCCAGAACCCTCCGCGACCTCTTCGCTGCACTCTTGGTGAATAGCGAGGTCCTCCCCGACTCCAGAGGCTCAATCACGACCCTCATTCACAAGAAGTCAGACCGTGAGAACCTGGCGAACTGGCGCCCCATAGCGTTGATCAACACAGACCACAAGCTCTTCACGAAGCTTCTGGCCAACCGCATCACCAAATGGGTGTCACCTCGCCTCTCCCCATCCCAGTACGGTTTTATTCCGGGGAGGTCGTTATGGGACAACTATAATGACCTTCACGTGACTTTGACTGCTAACTCTAGTAAGGTGAATGGCTTTGTGGCTCTTCTGGATATGGAGAAATCATATGATCAGGTAGCCTGGAAGTATATTGATGCTTCCCTGGCCCGCTTCCCATCTCCCACCCGCAGCTAGGCGCTGGATATCAGCGCTCTATGACCAGCTCCACACCAGAGTCCTGGCGCCAATGGGTTTTACAGTGGCAGTACCAGTTGGACAAGGTCTCCGGCAAGGGGACCCCCTGTGCCCTATCCTTTTTAACATCACCCTTGACCCCCTCTTGGCCTCCTTACAGGACAAGCTAACAGGGATTCTGGTCCCAGGTAAAGCCCCCACACGCACCATGGCATTTGCAGATGACACTGCCATTGCATTTGGCTGCCCTGGGGATGTTGCCCTCGCTGCTGTGACCATTGAGAGGTACACCAAGGCGTCCAACGCCATGGTCAACACCTCCAAGACAACAGTTGTACAGGTCGGCTCCCCACCTTCCCCCACCATTTGGTATTGAACCTGAGCGCGGTACCTTCCGTCACCTGGGCGTTCTCACTAACCAACAAGGAGTTGCGCTAAAAGACAATGAGGACTTGCTCCTTGCAGCAGTTAACTCCAGGATTGCCAGCTGGAACCGGCGGCACATCACCCCCAGGGTCGAGCTCTGATGGCCAATGTGTTCCTCCTCTCCAAAGTCTGGTTCCTAGCGCACGTCTGCCCAGTCACAGATGCCTTTTATACACGGCTCAATGTACTCCTCCGCTGTTGGATCTGGGGCTCAAACCATCCACCAATGGCCCTCTCAACCATTGCCCGACCCTGCAATGAAGGGGGCCTAGGGCTTCTAGACACGCGATCCCACGCCACCACAATCTTCCTGAAGTTTCTTATGGCCGATTGTCTGCTGGGACGCGACCCCATGCCCCAATGGGCGCCCGCCCTCAGCCAGTCAGTGTCAGCAGCTCTGGGTCTTCCTAGAGCATCTCTGACCTCATTAGGGGAGTGTCTCACAAACCACCCAGGCCATCGCCTAAAACCATCCTCATCCCCCTACTGGAACCAGGCTCTCCTTGCCCTGAAACGAGTAGGCGCGCGGATCCACCATGCCTTCCCATACAGAAGGGAAGGCCCTGGCCTCAGCCCACGTCGCCATGCAATTGTGCACAATGGACAAGTTGTCACAACTCGCCTTAACCCCCAAGATCGTCCTCCCATCCGCCCAAGACTCCTTGAGCTCCTCCCTCCCTCCGTGAGATTTGACCTTAAGGAATTGTGGAAGGACGTCTATCACCCCATCCTGTCAGCAAAGGTGTCCAACACCTTATGGAGAGTGCTCCACTGTTCATACAGGACAGGGGACCAGACTGGCCCTACCTTCCAGCACCGAAGCTGCCCCCGCTGTGTGGAGCCTATTGACTCCCACCTCCATCGTTTTTTCACCTGTCCAGGTGTCGCCGCATTTTGGCCAAAGGCCCGCGCGCTCCTCCATGCTCAGCCCTGGTCTGGACACCCTGTGCAAGACCTCATGTTTGAGCAGACATTGCCTGGTTGCCACCGACCCCTCCGTGTCCTCGCCTATGCCACAGCCATCTGGACCATCCATAACTCCTTCCTTCGTGCTGCCTTTGACCAGCAGGCGTGGACCCTTCCACACATGATCACCCACTTTCAGGTACACTTTGAGATGGCCCTGAAGGTCTGCACTATGTCGCCAACCCTCCCCCGCTCAGTTGTCACTGCAGCACGGCTCTGGCGCGCAAACCCCCTCCCTTTCTCGATGCCTCCTCCCTCCCCTTCCCTCGCCTCAGGCTCTTAGGAGCCCAGGCGTAATTCAATAACATCGATGAATCCCCCCTTGGGTTGGGACCATCTAGTACTAAAAAAAAGATGAACGGGATTCCTATGGACATTAGAACTGGGGCAACAATTGTTAAGGGCACTGGGCTGGTAACTATACATCAAAGGAGTAAAAAATGTCGGTGAAAACGGTGGTCAAGCGCACAACAAAAAGCCCCTAGTGGGTCTTATGCCAGGTTTGTTAGGATTACTTATGATATTTAGCAGCTATTTAATCCCCCACTTTAACCATTGTCATTGGTTGAGCATGAGGTTTAGATTTACTTGAGGATGGATAAGGCAGAACTGTGGGATAAAATCAGTGAGTTATAACTATTTTTAATCATGCCATATACATTATGATCCATACTCTACACCGCTTGTGGTTTAACCTTGTCAAAACAGCTAAAGAGGCTAATGTCATTACACATGTATGCATTGTGCTCAACCTCCCAGCGGGTTTTCATCAGGAATTTGATACTAAACGCATACATTAGACAACATCCAAAGACATGGTTCTTTCATTTAAGTATCTCCTGATAATTGTAGCTCATATAATCCTTAAGCTACACCTCCACGAAGTTTTGGAGACTTATGGCGAAATCAAACGTTTTTTATGCATAAATCCCCCTCATGCCTACCTTAAGTACTGGGAAGACCATCACAGCAACTTTACCAAACCAGGACGTGGTGAAAGATTTCACCAAAATTTCTACTTAGCCACACTCACTATTGATGGAAAAACAACTAGATTCTTCCATGTTTCAGTGGATACCGCATGCCTATCTGCAACCACTGCTTAGCTTTTGAACATAAGGTCTATGCTTTCCCAGTGAAGAAGGCATTAAAGCAATAACGGTTTGTGGTGAAACAATGGAGGAAGGCAACGTTGATAATTGTGAAATGCCAGGCGTTCCAACGACATTACCTTGGGCTTCTTTGGCGTGTACATAAACGTTAAACTAATTACACTGAAAGATCATAAAATGGCCAAGCAGTCCAGGAAGACCGTGGCCAAAAGCAAAAGCCTCATTGGAAACCTCCATTTCCCCAGATCATATACAGGAAGATATGGCAGATCTTACCATCTAAGACTAAAAAAAGATATGGCAGATCTTAAGGCGTTGACCAAATCAGAGTCATCCACTAACTAGTATGAACAAATTAATTTGCATCCTTTAGAGAAATCCATTTTGTGTGCTGCCTCACAACCTGAACTTTTCACGCCCTCAAATGTGAGCTGCAAACTTGGAGTGTTACTTATTTTCCTTAATTAATCCCTCATGTTTTATAAATAAAAAAGCAATGGTGCGCCATAAATGCGCCTTAGCAATAAATCAAGCATCAAAAAGATAAAAAAATATAAGACATCAGCCTTAAAGTGTTCTGACTACAGTCCCATCCTTGTGCTCCAATATGATACTCACAGTTAAGATGCAATGGCACCCATAGAGCAAAAGGGTAGGGCCAGGAGGCCCTCCCAATAGCTCTTGAGGCACGCCAGGCGTCTTAATTAGACTAAGGATGAGGAACATCGCAGAACTCTAGCATTATCATCCCAGGACAAAAATAAGAGTTCCTTGCAAAATTCCCTTTAAAATTCCTAGCAATAGAGGAAACCCACTTTCCATAATGGAGGAGGAAGCATTTTTTCCCATTCTACTCACTACACTTTGTTTTTTGTCACAGCACAGTGAGGTGCTAGTATGGAAATCCACGATCTTAAATTTAAATATTTTTCCTTGCATGGCCACTTGCTGGCTGTTACTTTCTCTTGGTACAATGAAGTACACATAATCGTCCTTGTTTATGGTCATACTTGTGCGCAGGGTCATCATGAATTTTTGACAACTTGCTCTCATTACTTTTCCCACTAATAATCTTGTAGGTGGTGACATGAACTTCTGATGGGAACCCAGCCATAAATCATTAACCATCTATGGTAAAAGCTCCAAAGGGACACGTTGAACATCTCATCCTGAAGGCTATAATGGGCCTTTATGACACCCTTCTTAGACACTCTCACCTCCTCTCGATTATGACTTACCCTCATGTACACTATAGTCAATTGATGTCTATGTCATTCATAGTCCATATTCTTGCACAGTTATAGTTTCTCCCTCGAATTTCAAAATTATACACTAATAAAATTATATTTATCAACCAAAAACTAGTTTAAGTGTCATTTTAACCACCTTGACAAGTGGCAAAGGCGCTCAGATGGAGTAAGATTCTCCTAGACACTCCCATCCTACCTGAGTTCAATACCTGGGTCAAAGCAGTTGCTTTGGCACATAATTCTAATGCTCCTTTTTGCGCAGACCCTCTGGCAATCTGCCTGACTTTAAATCAAGCACTGTAAACCAAGCAAAATACATCACGTCGCAGTGATCCCAGGATACCTCAGATATTAAGTGCTCCTTGGCAGAAGTGGATCACCTAAACATTAATGTCCCTTTAGTAGGTGTGGGATCCGCTAAAGGAGGCCACAAATAATATCTTAAAACGGAATATTTTACTTTCTGTCAAAAGTAGAAAAGTAATACTTGTTTTGGTTTTTTATGTTTTTTATTGAACAGGCAGGGCAAAACCAGAATACGGTCCCTTTGTCAATACTAGCTTTTTCTATTTAAACTAGTTCAAATTTTGAGACCATCGATATTTGAGGCAAAAGAATGCAAAGCTCAGTCTTCTGAATTAGGGAATATAGGCTTTTGGCCTATCAGAATGAAGATAAAAATTTTTTAGAGGTAAAACTGACCTGTGCGGTAACAATTTGATGAATCATATCCAATCACCATCAAGTAAAATCTTTTCACCTCAGCGGTGGTCTGACTCGGATGGTAATGATTGGGTATTTTGGTGGTAGTCAGACTCAGAGGGTAATGATTGGCTAATGTTTGCCCTACCATCCTCAAGTAAAATCTTTGCACCTCATATGGTTAGATTCAGATGATGATGATTGGTTTACTCACTTCCAATCATCAATGGGTAAATTCCTCTTGCCTTGCAGAGGTTCCAATCCATGCAAATTTAAACTCCTCATATTCAACTGAGGAGTTGGAGTATTTCTATTATTAGTATTTACCGTTTTTGTCAATTTTTATAGAAAACCGTATTCCTCCAGTTTTTAGGATTCCACCAAGAATCCTCTAGGGTTTTTTCATTGTGGGTATTCATATCGTTGATATCCACATTATTATTTAAAAATTGGGCAGGTGATGAGCCAATCATATGAGCAGAATTGGGAATACTAATACCTCCAACATTCTTTTCCTTAGATCAGAAAGGAGAATGTCCAACAGTAGGATACAGTCCTTCTCTTGGGTTGCAAGCGGGCTGAGGTACTGTCCCACCTAAACGCTTTGGTAAGATGACACCAATACTTCATGAGTGCTAAGTATACTGCAAAAATGAATATGGCTGGGGAGACATGTTCATTTAATGCATCCACTGAGTTTACTCCATTAGAACTACCATGGCATGTATCCATGTCAGCGTCCAGAAACTTTCATTGAAGACAAGCCAGAGAAGGTATCCACTGAAGTATGATAGTTTCGCTCCAAATTATACAAATTTGACCCTGAAGAACCTGTCAAAATTGGAAATTTTCAATGGTGCATATCTACGCTTGCATTCATTTGATATTTTAATTTAGTAAATATTATCTCATGAGATAAGATGTGATCTGCTATCCACGATGCTTCATGAAGGAAATGCCTAGGGCTTTTATAGGATTCCTTATGAATTTTATCAGCGCTATTTCTCTAACATATTCACACTCCTCTTAACATCTATTAATAAATGTCTACTAAAGACATGACTCTTTCCTGGCGGCCAAGAAGCATATATGATAACTCTGTTTAAAAAGGGTTATAGGTTGGATTTAGTCAATTGCAGCCTATCTCACTTACTAACCCAGATACCAAACTTCCTACCAAAATTATGGATGAGCGTCTTGGTGAAGTTGCCTCTGGGATGATCTCAACTGCACAATATGGCTTTATTCCAAAAATATCCATATGGGATAAAATACGCATCATAGCAAATTCTGCCAATTTCCTGATACTGGTGCGCTTGTTTTACTTGATTAACAAAAAGCTTATGACCTTATATTTTGGTACTTTTCTTCGCGCTTGCCTCCAAAGGCTTGAGCTTTCAGCTAGATTCATTAGTTGGGCAATGTTTCTTATCAAATCAGCCACAATGACATTCCGTGTACAGGTTACCTAACTGATTTGGTTTGCCCTCAAAGGGGTCTCCGCCAAGGTGACCTCTGGGTCCATTTTTGTAGATTTTTGGCCATACCCCTAATCTGCTCAAAAATGCCATTATCCAGGCGTTAATATGCATGTCCAAGAACCAGCCAGGATGCTGGCATTTACTATGATTGTGTGGTTGGTATCTCAAATAACAATGATGCTCAAATTCTTGAACTACCATCAATGTGTACTCATTGGTAAGTAATGCTGCTCGAAATTTGTGTAAGACTAAGATCGTCCTTCATGGCAAGTATCAGGCCCTAAGGAAACCTACATTTTAATTAGTGGAAAGTCTCAGCTTTCAGATCCCTTGTTCATGTTACTAAGTGGTCTTCAAATATTACTTCTCTTGAGTTTCCTTTTGCTTCCAGGACAGCCAAGGACCTGTCCATCATCTGGGAGTGTGGCTTGAGTAAGGAGGATACGCCACCACCATGGTGGAGCACCACATCATGAACAAAGTGAATAAATTCATCGCGTCCATAAGTGGACAACAGCCTATACTAAAAAGACTGGTTTGTAATTGCTAATTCACTGACTCTGTCCATCATTTTGGTTCTCTGCACACGCTATTAGTTTCCACCTCCTTTTTGCTTCTCTTTATTCTCATTTATTGGGGCGGCTCTGGCTAGCCGCATATTCTTATGCCTAGAAGTTTCTTTTGGACCGTGGTACAATGGAGGTATGGGATCAATCACCTATGTTGATCAAAATTCCCATACCCTTGGCTCCTGGATTATCCAGTTCACTCACTCAGCAGTCCCCTTTCAGCACTGGGCTCACTCTACAAGGTTCAATTTCACACATTTTCACATTTACTAATCATATTAACCATAATTCTCTACTCAAATACCCAGTTTTCACCCCTCAGCTGCAGGCCCCCATAGAACCCCTTCGCACTTCAAATGGATGCACCTTGCCATGTGAGAGTCAGAACTGAGATCTGCATAGGTGGCTGAACCGCCAAGAGGGGTCGCTACAGTATATTATACAGTTTAAAAGCTCACAGTCAAGTTATTTTTAACACCACTGTATTTTACCACCAAGCCTTTGCCAATGTCAAATATCTTGATATGCTGGACATCTCTTACTCATTGAACACCCAGAGGAATATTTGGAAGTACGCTCATCATCCTTTTGTCAGTCCAAGGTCTGCGCTCATGCGTGGAGAAATTTGAGAAGGGTATATCACACTGCTGAGCAGTCTGACGCCTCCATGTCTTCATGTTCAGTGTGCAGAATATATGGGTCATTAGTTCACCACAAGAAAGATTGTCCGCCTTCTAAATTTATCTGTCATAAATTTATGCGTCTCTTCCATCAGGACACCAAATATGATTTCTAAATGTCAAATAATATCTTCGCTTTATCCTTAAATCACCCATTCCTCCTTCTCTCTAGGCTTTAGTTGTGGCGATAGCTTTATGGACAGTCTACACAATTTTTTAAATGCCTTATCAGGAGCAGCCTCTACAATTTGTGAAGCAGATTTTCACTTAAATTCCCATTTAATAGATAACTTTCAAGCCTGGGTGTTTGACCACAAAACCACGCCATCAAAAGTTGATTTCTCATGGTTCCCCCTTTGGTTCCTGGCTACAACCCATTCCTCCATCCTTGTTATATTTTGGCATGATGACTACCTTAAGCATTCCCCTCCTCTTTTCACTAGCAGTCGCTAGCAACAAAAGGTGCTCTTCCTCTTCTGGGGTTTCTTTTAGTCTGTTTTGTTACTTAAATTTCTTTTCTAATTACTGGAATTGTTTGTCCCATGGTCAGCCTTCTCTGAATAAATAAAAAATGTCAATCTATTTTATATTTAGCTCTTAACAACTATTGGTTTCTTAGGAGTATGACGCTTAAAGAGGGTATTTGTAGATCAGCAACCATGATTCTATACCTATCAAGTTTGGGCGGAGAATGGGATGATTCACTTGATGATATTCATTTTCTTCTATTTCAAAGTAACTCCTCCAACATCTCCATCCTTGTAACGTAGGCAATTAACATTATTTTCCTTCCCCTGATTTCATATTAACCCTTTATTAAAACATTCTCTGTCAATGTTTCAGAGTTTCTAAAGCTATTTTTGGATGAGTTAAAAGCCTGTTGCAATTTGACTTTAACTTTATTCAAATTGTGTAATTTTATTTATGGGGTCCAAAAATGATAATATCAAATAAAGTATTATATAAGGTAAAAAGAAGAGAAGTTTTTAGATTTAAGATGATTTATACAATTATAAAAAATTAACATAAGTGTTTTAGTAACTGTAGCATTATTTTCGTCAGGTCATAAAAGCATAACCTCTCTCATATGTCTTTGTCTATAGTTATCTGCCTTAAGCTAATAACAACGTTTGGTAAGCTGGTTATCTTCCATAACGTCAATTCCTATTGATTAAAGCAATAAAAAGTTAGACTCTACCTCTTCTATTAGAATCATGCTTCCTTTGCCAATTATATATATCATTCTCTAAAGTATCAGGGTTTTATTACCTTCTCCACAAATTTTCCAAGTATGTCTGCTTCTGATGTTCCTGCCAATTTGATTTAATCTTACAATAACTCCAATACTGCTTCTCTCTTTTCATCTCTCTTTTGCCACTTAATCTAGCTTGCATTTCTCAACCAGAGATATTTACATTATTATATAACCAATCTTCTTTAAGGGTAAGATATTCCATTACATTAAAACAGTCCATAACTTTAGTTAACAATTAGGAAGTATTTAAGTGGAAAAATTTATCTCCCAGACCTTATTTTTTTGCATTTCATTATCATCCTAAAATTAAAAAAACTAAAGAGAGTGATAAAGATAGCTCAACTTCTAAAAGAAAAAAATGTAGCTTCTGTAAATTAAATATATTTCCATCCATTATTTTATCTAGATTTCTTTATTATAAAATTATATTATGATGTACTTTATATTAAAGCCTATGTTCAAATTTTAATTTTACTGGAGTTAAATAAAAAAATTGTATCTTAAATCTAGGGCATTGGCCATCCTTTAGAGTTGTGTTTATGCCAAAGTAAAAGAAATAGTAATGACACATGAAAGTAATTTAACATCAGGTTCACAGTATTAAATTTATATATCATATAAGTAATAAAGTAATAATGTATGTGCAGTAAAAACATTATATTTTATATTATACAGCCATAATATAACTATAAATCTATTTTGTCAAAGATTAAAAAGTCATATAGCAAAATATCTATCTTTTATTTATTTGGGGAAGGTTGACCAGGGGACAAGCACTTCCAATATAGTGGGGATAAACTAATGAAATTGAAAATAAAAAGACACCCCAGAGGGTTCAAGGCCCCTTTTGTTGTCTCCAGGATCACCAAGTTTAGGATGGTAGGGGAGGGGGTTATGCTAGCTTATTATTGGATGCAGCATGTGTGAAGGAAAGAATCAACCTTTAGGAACCATATGGGGAACCATGTGTTGATTGTCCTTCTGTTATGGGGGTCATGTGTCCAAGCAACCATGATTGAAAATGTTCCAATATATGGCAGTGGAAACGATTTTTGGCTTCTTGGATTGTAGGCGTTGCTCCTGTAAACGATTCCAGTACTATTGTATGGATTATACATAGTGCTATTGCTACTAACAATGCCTTGAGGGATGGGTGGATAGGAGAGTCCATGTTTATAGCAAACATGTTCCTAGCTAGTCTGAATGTTTGCCCACTTTCTTGGCGGAATAGGCGCATGACATCTTTCTATAAAGCCACTGATGTTGGGCATTGTTCTAAACGGTGTGCAGGCTTCCATACTGACCACATATTGTACATGAGGAATGAGTAGCATTTGACCGTTCTGCTGGGTGGTATACTCTCCTCATGCATATCCACACATGTGCTCTTATCCTGGGTTGAAGTAGAGGTGATGTGTGTATCTCCTTACTCTTCTCTGGGTCTCCAGGTTGTATGATATATCCATATGGTCCAGGTAATCAATCCTGGCTAAGGTACTCGGATTTCTGCATATTGTATTATCTGTGCCAATTAGGCCATTGATTTCTGTCTGTGAGTTAGCCTTGGGCGTCCTCTGTGACTGGCTTGGCCACATATGTGGATCTTCCACGTTGCTCTTCTCATGGCTAGGAGTATTCGTTTGAAATGTTCAGGAGTGCCATGTGGTCCTGCAGCTGTAGGATGAGATGCCAAATACCTGAAAAAGTGTGTTTGGGTGAACTGGGTTTCTTAATTGGAGTGCTCATGTAAAGTTATGTCTTGATGTTCTGGCCCGTTGTATATCTGGAAGATCTGAGCTAGTCACTTGAGCTATCCAGGATCCTAGTATATGGTTCTCTTGCTCTACATAGTTAGTAAGCCCCATACCTCCTTTTCTTCTAGAGATAAATAGGGTTTTGAGGCGTACAGGGTGGTTGTGATTGGACCAGAGCCATCCTTGTAATAGGGCATGAATTTTATTAAAGAAGGTTGGTGAGAAAGCAATTGCATTAGCTGTAAACCATATGATTGATAGAATCATATAGTTGGCTAATGTGACCCTAGATTTTTATCCTGTTTGATTTCCATGTAAGGAGGCAATGTATTTTTTATTTAATCTAGAAGTTGATTTTCCATCATGGAGTTGGCATAACCTCCTGCTTCTAACCATACCCCCAAGTGACGGACAGGTCCAGCTGTCAGTTTGGTGGTGAAGGGAAGTTTCAGTGGGGTTATTGACAATTTTCACCTCCTATGTATGGTAAGGAGACTTGATGTTGTATTAATTTGTTGGCACAGGGTAGATGGCATCTAATGGGTCTGATATTTCCCCAGGAGTATGATTTTCATTTTCTCAGTGTTAAGAGATGCGTTGTTTATGGCTTAGTAATCTTTTATTACCTTCTCAATTCTGCAAGCATTATGATTGTTGGATATTCCCACCACACAGTCATTATAGAAGGCCATCATTTTGACTGGTGGTTGGCCCTTGAAATTGATTCCCTTGAGAAGTGTACTTGTATTACAGATGAGAGGATCCAAGCTAAAATTGTAAAGTAGAGGGCTTAAGGGGTCTCCTTGTTTGAGTCCTCTCTGTGGGATTAAAAATATCTATCTTCAAGCAGCAAAGTCTCTAAATGACAACCTTATCTTGTGATTTCTTTCTATATCCACACTCATATAATATATTCTTTTTTATTAGTAAACTATAAAACTAAGTTTTTTTCCTAATTTTAATGCTAATCATATATTTGAGACAGACTGACCATGTATCAACTATAGTTGTACATGAATTTTCCAAAGGTTGAAACTTTGTAAATTTATTATTCTAATGGTTGCAATCCCATTCTTTGCAATGTTTAATTGTTGAGTTAATATGAACTGAGATATTTATTTAAACAAATATAAGAATAATTGTGCATATTTTTTTATAAATATTTTATTCACTTGATCCACCAGCTAGTGGTTGTTTGGCTTGCTTGCATTCATTAAGGTATTTTGTGCCTAGTTTATGATTAATTCATGTTGCTCTTACTGGGCTACCACTTATTGGGTGAGGAACAGTTTCCCATTACTCACCTAGAATTCTCATTATTTCTCTGAAATAAAGTCCATTTTGCACATGTATATACCCCCACTTGGGAGTCAGGTTCTTAGATTTACTACATAATTTAACAATTTTGTGTGTTTGGTGAAAGGAGAAAAGTTCTGGAACGCTGTGAGGGTATTTTCAAATTTCAGGAAGGTGTCATGACAGGATAAACTAGAGCAACCAGGACCAGTAGGTTCCTGAAATCCTCTTTATTTTGGACCTTAGGTTGCCACAAGGTCATTAACCCCATTTAACATAGCAGGAATAGATCTTCTAAGGCAGTGTGGTGTGATCACTTGCCATACATTGGCTACAATCAATCCAGGGTTGGTATGCGCCATTTGAGCTCTGCTCTGTGAAGCCTTCCAGTTGACAAAGTCTAGTGTTGCATGAATTTTCACTGCACCTAGCCTGTAGAGTATATTTTGTGTTTTCATTGCTTCATGTTTGATATTAATGAGCTATTAAAACTCCTTAAAATTTAACTTTACTTTTTTAATTTGTTTTATTTTATTTAACCGAGGCAAGCCAACCAGGGGACAGGCATTACCAAAAGAAAGAAATGACATGAAACCTGAACAGGGTCAACTCCATTGAAGAAAGTTTTTCCACCTCTGGATTGGGACTCAAATTTTTCTGGTTATGTCATGGGTAAGGTTTTCGTGTTATTAGACCTACTAACCGCCAATAGCTTCCTTTGGCTGGCACCACAATCGATGTGCAAGGGGCAGTAATTGAACCCGTAACCTTCAGGTTGGTAGCTGTACGCCCTTACCAACTCGCCTTCCACCCCCTACTTTTTTAATTTGTTTGATTCATACTATTTTGATTCTTAATGTAACCTATCCTCTGAACAATCAAGGTAATTTTTAGTAAGAATGGGATTTGTGCTAGATTAAAAGAAATTTAAATATGAGATAATAAAAACTTGAATAATAAAGTTGCATTACTTTAGTAGCTACCAAATCTGCTACTAACAATGATCTAAATGAGCAACAGAGATCATATATATCCCTTCAGAATCCACTAGATTATTTAAGAAAGGTTTTTTCATTTGGAGATCTTTTGATACCATCATATATAAATTAGAAAAATTGTGTCCATTAGTCACTCCGCATCCTATTGCATTGTTCAGGAAAGAATGTGCCAGCCAGAATTTGCTGTACCCTACTCAATTCCAAACTTCTACCAAAGTATATCTCACACAATCCTACACTTCTACCAAAGTTAAAAAACCCCTTTTCAACCAATAACGATATACTTAGTCACATCCATGATTTTGCCTAGTTTAACTAGAGATTGCCTAGCATTGTTTAGAGATATTGCCTGTATTCTAGCAGAGATTTATCTTGGTGAAGATATCTTTTCCGTTAAGAGATTTGCCCTAGAGACCCAAAGTCTAAAAAGGAGGTTCTGATATAGCTATAGTGGCTGATAACCATGTAATCTTTGAAGAATCATCCTTTGTTTATACCAAAAGCTCGATCTGATGCTTTCTTCCAGGTCACTATTAAAGTTACCAGTTGAAGACTACCTTAACATGAATGAGACCAGTGACAAAAGCCCTACCACTGTGGAGGAGAATATGAGTTTGACCAGATATGTCACTTCTTATAATTAAGATATGCCCCTTCTGAGTACTAGAAAGCTAGAGTTCAGAGCAACAAAAACCCTGACTATTTCAGCCCTTGAAGCATTTTTTTATTAAATACTGGCTGCTGAATTAGCTGATAATGGAACGTAAATTACTGGATGGGACCATCACCCTTGAAGGGAAACCCAGTCATAGTTAATATGCTAAATTACTCTCAGTTTGCAAAATCTATTCTGGCCCAATCTTCCTATTAAATTAAATAAGGGTGGCATAAACTACTTTCTATCTCTATATATTAGATCATCCTAATATTCTTTGCCAGATGCAATTACAGGCTCTAAATAACATGAAAATCAATGGCAACTCAGAATTTCACAGAAAATTTACACTCAAATTCTTGGATTTTATGAAGCCACTTTAAATACTAAGTCAGAATAATCGCTAAGCCATTAAGGACAATTGAGAGAGATTAACGAGGGATAAAACCAGTTCCTATATGAACAATGGAGTTATCCATTACTCAAATGGTGAAATTTCTCAGCAGATGGCCCATGCCACCGCTGAATTGGACCAGCAAGTAGAGCGCGCTTTGATTGAACTTATCATAAGAATTTTTAGTATTACCAAAGCCACTGGTTGCCAAAATGAAGCCGTAGCTACACAGAATCAGTAATTGAGTGAGAGGACCGCTATGTGTTAGTTTTTTTAATGGCCATAAACCCGCCTGATCTGATTATAATAAATTTGCTTATCCGCTAGGGGATGAATCCTGCTAGAGGATGTGGGAGTTATCATTCTATATTGTTGCTATTGTTTGGCAAATTAGCCTTGACAAACACTAAGTATTCTGCCAGTTTTTGATCCTTCAGAACATTAATGCTTCTTTGGGGATGATCACCAATCGTAAACAAGCAATTAAGTTGTCAATTTTACTATTGTAATTTTATTACTTGTAGGAGTCAATTAGGTTTTGTCACCAATTGACTAAGAGTATATTAATAGTTGCTGGGCGTTGATGGAGCTTTAGTGTCAGAGACTGGCGGTTTAACCTTTTGGACAACGTGTTCTGATGATAATGGTAAAGGGGCTCATTAATGAAGCAGGTTGCTAACTTTAATGGGATTACTTTGCCAAGGTTGAATGAGGGCATTGGGAAATGCTACCTTCAAATCCAACCCATAGCAGATTGTTATATTTTCACCAGTGGATCCTGACTAGGGTGAAGGATAAATGGAAGAATTATTTATTGTTGTAGCGAATTGTGAAGGGCTAATTCAGCATTAATAACTGCCATTTCCAATTGGGCACCAACAGAAGAGTTAGGTGACGAATCCCCTATATGTTTCTTTTTAAATTATATCAATAAAGAAGGCACTTAGAAAAAATAGGTACTCAAATATTTAGTCATTATAAATTTACTGGATTTTTCTAGTACTCGTAGGATTAGAGTAGAGGGATCAGATATTATGAGCTAAATATTATTGTCAAGTTCTCCTTGGCTCCTTCTTCAAGAGAGAGGAAGGGATAAACGTTTCACAAAAAAGTTTATTGAACGATATTTCTAATTAAGTCCAAGGAGACGACCTCTAAGCCAGAATTAAGAATCAAGTCTTAAGAGTTGAAGCTCATTTAGAACTATTGAATCTACTGCCAGAAGGCTAAGTTCTGTTGTCATCCATAAGCTGCCAACTCAAGAAGATAATTGGAAGGATAGTAATTTACTCATTATCTGGTGAATTTATATGTACCTTCATCCATGGGTGAAGGAAGATTGTGCCTGTTCCAAGGAAAATCCTGAGCAGTAGAATTATTTAGTTATGAAACGATCAACTAGATATAGTCTTCATGCTAGTATTAATCACCCATATATTTTATCATATCATTTATCAACAACTATATATTACACATACAAAGAATCTGTGCAAGAAATTAAGGGAGCTGAACCAAGTTATAATTAGGAAAAAGACACCTCTCAAGATTTTAACATTTTTACTCATTAAAAAGGGTAGAGATTAAAAAAGCTCCCATTTTTAACATTGGTTCTCAATAAAGGTGGTAGTTGGATTTTGGTACAGATTTTTAAGTATACCACATCAACTATGTATTATAAAAACAAACTCTGAGAGCTTTGGATGGAACTAGAAACTATCAATAAGAACGTGCTCAACATGTCGTCACAGGCTGATTTCCTAAATTGGATAAAAGGGTAATGAAAGCTAAGTATAGGTTGGGCTAGTTGGAAAAATCAACAATGACTTTATGGGAAGGCCACTTCCTTGAAGCAAAAGGAGGGCAAGTTAATTAAATAAGTATTATTTCAACATCTAATTAAGAAGCGTATAGAGAATGCTTATGCCAAACTAATAAAGTTATGGCATGACTGTTGAAGTGCATAGAGGAACTGGAGAACTACAGGTGTGATTGAGATCTAAAGGAGGCGTACAAAGCTTATAACGACATGCATAAAACTCCAGTTGGTAATATTTAACCACCCAAAAATATTCCTGGGTTGTTCAGAGCAATTTCATAAAAGACTATTGAAGTTACTCCTTTATTTAATTTAGTCATTGGGCTGGAATCCCCTGCCAGTTAGCCACAGATGAATTTCAGTGTACCCTGAAATTTCCAACATTTCACTGGGAAAACACCCATGCGATTTTCTGACTATTAAAAATGAAAATGTTCAGATTTTGTGGCTGACAAAAGGCAGTGACTGTAATGAGCTGCTTGAACACCATTGGCCAGAATCTGGTTTTGCCCCATCTGAATGGAGATAATTAGTAATATAATGAGCTAAATAAGCAATTATATAAGAGTCAGAAGTCATATGAAGATGTTTAATTGTAAAGAGGAATTTATGGGCTATCAATTCTGAAAGGACAAGTCTATAGCAGCTTTCGCCAATCTATAATACCAGAAATCACAAATCAAGATGGTTTGAAAGTTCTTATTGGAAAATAATGCACAAATTGCAATGCAAGTGGTTCTTCAGCCTATTAAGGACTTAATCATATATTATTTAAGTATGTATGACACAGATGTCCACATTCCAGAGGTTATATTATCTAAATATGTTAGGAGCCACTTTTAAAACCTCTAATTGAAATTTTAAGGCTATTTTTACTAAAACCAAAATACAGTGAAACTCAACAAGCCTATCAATATGCAACAAAATTAAATAATAATAGAAAACAAGCCTGAAGATAAAAAATGAGTGATAAGACTCTAAATCCTTTGCCACCAGTATGGGAAACCTGGACATTTCGCTGTTCAATTCTGGAGAAAAAACCCAAGGAGCAAGTTACTCTAGTCTAGGCATAAAAGAAGGAAATCAATCAAGAGTCAGGAAAAGGACTTGTGGTCTAAATAAAGATCATTCTGGCTTGAAGTCAATCTTGTTCTTATAATATATTGAAAGATGGCATAGATATTTCTGATATGTTCATATATGATGAAACACCTAAACTGGTATATCAGGTTGTTAATTTGGACGTGAAAGCCATCAGTAGAAAAAAATCAAAGGGATTGACCCCAAAATGTGAAAGAAGTTGCTTGGCCATATTCTTGTCAGCTAGTGGAAAAAGATTAAATACACTGAAAACATGGATAATTTGCTCAAGATGTGACTAGATAAGGCGAGCAACTTTTTCCCATTAGTACAATCATGTAACCTTTTCCTGATCTATCCACACAATTAATCCATGATCTCAAATTGGAAAATAATATCACTATAATTCACTAAATACCTTATTACAATACTCTGAGCTTACCTATGCAGATATTATAGTTGGGCGGATGAAAGTATGGGGCATAATTGACAGTGGAGCGCTCATCAACTTTTTTGACTAAGTTGGTGAAACAAATGAAGATTTTACTGGATCTAAAGCACAAGAAAAAAATATGATCTGCCAGACCAGATATTACAATATCCTGTGGAGCCTACCGTGCACTGCCACTTTGGTTTGCATCACTAGTGATATCAGCTCCTGCAATAGTGCTGGTTAATCAGAATTATGACACACTTATCAAGATGGAATTCTGAAAAAAGTATGGTATGAAATGTGATTTTGAGGAGAATAGTCTGACAATCATGGTGAAAACTCTTCCCTTGGTATATCAACGTAAATGAGAAATGCTCCTGATAAAGGATAGTAATTTTTAAACTTGATTGCCAATGATGGCATCATTCCAATCCAGTACAGATTGATCGTACAAAAATAGAATGAAAACCTGAAGGAGATAATGGAAAATCGTGGGATACCCTTGAGGATGAAAAAGAAGATACATTTTTGCTTACAAAGTAAAAAATTATTAACACAGGGTTAACGTTCATAATCCTGGAGCAATTATATGGAGAAGTTGTCAGCCCATGAAAGAAATAAGGAATTGATCATGGGTAATGCCAGGTATTATTATGCTAAGACACAGAGAGATAAGTGTACTACTGGCCAATATGAAAGAAAACTGATGAAGAAAAAGAAGGTAAAATCATCACATTTCTGCATTTTAATACAACAGCGGAAATTAGTGAAATTAATATCCAGGAACGTTAACCAAAAACGGATCACCAGTAAATGATGCCAAAAGAGTCAACTTTTTAATCAATAGAGAGCAGATGGCTAACTTATCAGATTGACAGCAAAAAAATGTGCTTTGATTACTTAGTAATATTGGGTGATATTCGCCAAGATGACTATGATCTCAGATGTGCAAAAACAGAAATCCATAAGGTTGGCGCTGGGGAATATCCACCAATAAGGATGAGACCTTACCGCAGGTCTAGAGCTGCTGAAGCTGTGATCATTGAAAACCAACAAGGTCTTAGAGCAAGGGTTCTTCATTCCGTCATCAATTCCATAGGTGAGTCTAGAATTAATTTCAAAGAAAAAGGATGGATAAAATTGAGTGGTGATCAATTATCATCAATTAGATAAAAGTACTAAAAAGGATTTCTATTTGATGCCAAGGATTTATAACATGCTCACTCACCTAGGTGATACCAAAAACTTTTTGGTGATAGACTTGATTTTAAGATTTCGGAAAATTGTTTTGCCAAATGAGGGTCAAGAAAAATGTGCAATGATTACTGCACTAGGATTGTACCAACTGACTAGAATGCCCCAGGGATTGTGCAATGTGCCAGCGACATTCCAGAAAGCAATGGATTCTGTATTAAGTAGATTGAATTTATCTTGTGCTTAATATATTTGGATGATACTAATGTATTCAACAAGACCTTCACTGACCATCCATAACACTTAAAAGAAGTTTTCAAGTGCCTGTTGACAGCGATATAGCAAATCAAGCTGTTGAAATGCCATTTCTTCAAGAAAGAGCTGAATATTTAGGTTTGTGATAAACTCTAGCAGACTGAAACCCCATCTTAAGATTACAGCCATTGAATGAGTGTTGATCCATAGAGTGTTCTAGGTATACAGGTATTTATGGGTTGATCAGCTACTATTGCCAATTCCTAAAAGATTTCACCAGAATGGCTGAGCTATTATTCCAATTATTGAAGGATTCATAAAAAGTACTTGCATGGAATGATGATGCTCAAGAATCTTTTAATGATTTACGCTGATGCTTAATGACATTCCTGTCTTTATATACCCAAATTTTGTTAGGAATCCATCATCCAAACTGATACTACATCAATGGCGATTTGTGCCATTTTTAGTCAAGTGGATGAAGATGTGAAAGAACATCTGGTGGCATATGTGAGCAGAACACTAAAGTCGGCGGAAAGGAATTACAACATGACAGAGCTTGAATGCCTCATGATGATACATGCATGCAAGCAATTCCAAGTGTATATCCACAGGACACATTTTAAAGTGGTGACTGACCACGCATCTCTATGTGGTCCATAACCTGTATGAACCAGAGGGACGACTATCCTGGAGCTTTAGAACTACAAGCCTACAATTTGAGATTTTACACCGAACCAGAGCAGAAAATCAATTTAAGGAGAGTGTCTGTAACTCTTTTATTCCCTAAGAGGTGATGCGAGATGCACCGCCACACCGCCAGGGAACTATTTGTCAAAATAATGGTAAATAGGACATCTTGAAGGATGCTGGAGCTAATGTAACCTAGTGCAATGGTGTATAACGCAGTATATAGTAGTTGGTAACAAGTAAAAAGCAACACTAGGGTGACCACATGAGAGCCCATAATCAAGCAAAGGTCAGTGCTTGAGGGTTTAAGTGCCAAAGTCTAGAGGGTACTAAAGAGGACCAACGGTGCATTTGATCTTATAGTCAATAAAAGAATAGAACTGCCAAAGTGTTAAAGACCTCCTCAGGGAGTTACACGCACAGGTTTGCCCAAGGAACCATAATATTCACGGGTAAACTAATGAGAATATTTATTAAAGAAGTAGACAACAAGGAAGGTTGGTCTCAAGGAAACATACATAAACAATTAGGGGGAAATCATCAATCGGTGGAAGTGGTTTTAAGTCCAGGAGCACCAATAGGCGCATGCTTCAATTAGCCAAGGTACTATAAATTCAGATTGACCAAAAACAGATTATTTAAAGTAGACATGACTGACTCAAGTTTAGAATTGCAATAAGCAAACAGGTTTCAAAACCCTGCTCACTGAGTAACTGAACTGAACCGTCACCATTAGTAATATAGCTAGTGTGCTTTAACGCCCTTGCCATAACATAGGGCTGAGCGTCACGCAAATCCCCTAGGTCAGCCTGGCCTAACTGTCTTGAACCCAGCGCTGGTCTAGGTATGTTTGAGGTTAGGAAGGCCTTCTAACTTCACCTTTTTGGCCTCCTGACAACCAGCTTTACCTTTACAGTTGGTCCCCTCAATTATGTCATCAGGCCATGACATTACCCTACATTCTTTTAAGGCTCCACACTCCTCCAGGGGCTTATGCCAGGAAAAAGTTCTTGTGGCTGGGGAAAAACTTCATAGAGGCAATGGTTTGCTGAGACTTGGGTCCTGCAGCCTCAGGGAACCGCTCATCAAAAACTTTAATCAGCTCCTGGGCATGGGCACAGTCGCACACTGGCACCTAACTGTTTTTCTACTACATCAAATCCCTTCAGAATATCAGGTACTCAAACCTTCTTCAGACTCTGCGGGAGGCTACAATCTCCTCAACTTCCCACTCCATCTCACCCATAAACGATATAGGCCTCTGAAGTATCTGGTGTGGGCCCTCAAACAACTTAAGTTTGCTTTTATGAAAGACCAAAAAGATCTAGAATGAGGGGGAGATCCAACTGGTATGAAGCGTGGACCACCTTTTTGGCAACGCGTTAAGACTCAATCCTATTTGGTCCCAGTTTTTTACATTGTTGCTTGGTTAAGATATTTTTAGAATCCAGCATCACGAGATCCCTTTCCTTGTACGCAGTATTACCCATCTCTTCCCATCCACATTCTCCTTGTAAACTTGCATAGCTTCATCCAATTTCGTGCTCACCCCCTGGGTACTTTCTTGATCAGTTTTGCAAAGTCCACCACCTCTTCCACCTTGATCCATACCATGGCTCCATGTTGAAGGTGGGTTTGAAGCCATAGTTGATGAAGAAGGGGGAACAACCAATTGATGCATGTTGAGAATTGTTATATTTATATTGGCCATTGGAGATGAGAAACCTGATACAAATGATCTGTGGCAGTGTAATACCGCAGAAACTGCTCCAAGCACTGGTTCACTAGTTCAGTCTGACCATCTAATTGTGGGGTGATAGGCAGTTGAATGGCAAGGACGAATCTGCATAGTCTTAAACAACTCTTCCCAAAAGACAGAAGTAAACTGTGGTCCACAATCACTAATATTTCTTGAGGACCCTGTGAAGAGCAAACATATGAGAAATGAAGAACTTAGCCATCTAGGCCGCGGTTACATGGTTCTGCAGGGAATAAAGTGGGCGAACTTTCTAAAATGGTCCACTACTACCATGATGGCATTATAACCATCAGATTCAGGTAATTTTACAATAAATCCACCGATAAATTAGTCCAAAGACCTTCAGCTTTTTTAACTGGTACCAACAACCCCGCTAGTTGATGAAATCAGATTCATTTTGTTGCAGACTAGGCACTCTTTATAATAACTGGCCACCTGCACGGCTAACTCCTTCCATTTGTAAGTGCGGCAAATTAACTCCAGAGTCTTCGCCTTCCCAGGATGACAACGGTGATTCCATAATGATGGTCCAGATGATTTACAGGCGATGTGGTCTAGCGAAAACCCATGGGCGTCCCTGAAACCACATCATCCCATTCTTCACGTGGTAACCCCTGGTAATGTCCTCATGATTCAATGTATACTTGTCAAGAACCATAGTATTTGGCTGACAAGGGTTGTGAAAGGACTACCTTTATGAACATAATATATTTTCTGCATTTTTCTAGAGGAGAAAGTACTGGCCCTTGGGCTGAGTAAGAGGGGAGTTGAGACGCAATCTTACCCAGAGGAATCATTAAATGGTATTATGTAGCTCAATCTCCTTAGATCAGGAGCTAGTGTAGGGTTACAGCTTATTTAATCCGCCAAACCATTCTCCTTACCCTTTATAAAATCATAAGAAAAGGCAAATCTGGCCAGGGTCTCATGCCAGCGGGTCTACCATGGGTAAAGCTTGAGGTGCACACTAGTACAAGGCACAGTAGTCTATACATGTCAGAAAATTGCAAGTCCAAGTATCAGTAAAAGTAATTTTGGAGCTAAATAATGGAAAATTGGCCAAAAGACCCTGGTTGATTCCCAGTGGAACTCTTGTATTGGGGTAACGCTTCTATTAATACTTGGGCAAAACCCATGAGTCTGGGCTGTCAGATTGCTCCAAATAATCGACCAATTTTGGGGAGACCTTCTGATATCCCTCCCCCTCTTAAACGAATTTAGTAACACCAACACTGCGGGGACTGACCCCTTTTATAGGGTTGGAAGAGGCCCCGCAAGATGAAATTATATATCATGCCCAATGATTGGGTAAAACTAATACAATTGCTGCCTCACGGACACATCCTACCCGCAATCAACTATCCATTGGCTGTTCCATCAAAATGAGGCGAATCCCCAGCATTACAATAGGGCAAATGCGCATATCCCCTAATTTGGACAGTTCTAAGCACTCCAAACTCCCCATCAAATTTGCTTCAAACATTAATGTTAAAATACAAAGAAACTAGATATTAGGAGGGTTTGTTTTTTCTTTCCATGTGCGGTTATAAAATTACTCTATAAAAACATATATTTCATTTAAGTTTTATTAATACTGGTCTATTAACCCCCTACTGAAGAATTATCCTGCAGTAAAGAAATTAACTTTTCCTTCAAAAATAATTGTAATTTAGGCATGAAAAGCAATATCAAACCACCAAAAAGCCTAAATTTCAACAGTATTTATGCTACGGGATTAGGATGTGACATGCAAGCAATTACGCCAATAAGTCAGCGCCTCAACCACTGCTAATAGCACTTTATCATATACGGCGTAATCTAACTCTGGCAGAGACTTTTTTCTGAAAAATATCCCACCAGACGCTCAATCCCATCTTCGCCTACTTGTAACAAGGCAGCCTCTATGGCGAAGTTGGAGGCATCAGTAGACATAATGAACTCTTTGGAAGGGTCGACATGGCAAAGGACAGACGTGGACAACAGGGTGCACTTCACTGCTTGGAAAGAATCCTCCAAAACAGGGGACCATTGAAGCACCTTTGCACCGCTAGCCTTATATAAGGGCACAGCCACCTCAGAAAGATTGGGCATGAACTTTTTGAGGAACATACACATCCCCAAAAAAAGCTCCTCAATTCCTTGACTGAGGTGGGGGTGGGCCACTCATGAATAGCCTTCTCCTTGTCTGTAGTTATCATGTGGCCCTGGTCAAACATGACGTTGCCCAGAAAAGTGACTTGGGACTTGAAGAATTCACACTTGCTGATCTTTAGCGTGAGGTGGGCTGCTCTTAACCTCTCCACCACTTGCCAAAGGTGTACTGCATGGGACTCATGGTCAGGGGAAAACACCATAATATCATCCATGTAGGCAACCGCGCATATCCCTAAAAAGTCCTCAACGCTGCATCAATGCGGCGTTGAAAGATACAGGGGCATTCTCAAGCCCAAAGGGCATGATCTGAAACTAGAACATCATTTTTCTGGTACGGGATGCAGTTAGCCACTCTTGTCCCTTTTTAATCTGAATCTGACTGAACGCATTGAGGCAATCTATCTTGAAAAGACCTTAGACTTCTCCACATAGTGCACAATCTGAGAATCAAAAGGGATGGGATGTAGATCTGGTACTGTGACATTGTTGAGGTTCCCATAGTCTACGCATAGGCGTAGAGTATCATCAGCCTTCTCAACAAAGAGAAGTGGGGAGCATACAGGGGAGGTACGCTGAAAAATCACGCCTTTGGCTAACTTCTCTTTTACCACACATCTAACGCCTCTTCCTCCCAGACAGTGAATGGGTAAATGGGGGAATCTATACACACCAGATGCATAGTGAGTTTGAGCTCACATTCAAACTCAGAGTGATTAGGTAGTGTGTTAGCTGATGCTGCATCAAAGGAATATTCCAAACCCTCCAAACAAGAATGTAGAGGAACCTTCTAGTTAAGCTTCAGCATAGGGGCAAGGATAAGGGTGTGAAGGTGGGGCCAGTGGGGTAAATTTCCCTGTGTATTAGCCTCCAACAAAGGAACAACTAATGTGTGACCATCCTTTAATGTTAGGGATAGGGTATTCTCTCTCAGTTAGTTCTAACGTCAAACTTCCGCCACCACTCCACACCCAAAACGATAGGGTAAATGAGGTTTTTGATAGCTTGGAAGGGATCTGACAGGTGGTACTTGTCAACCTTATAGTCTACTGTCCCAATGATCTTCAGAGTGGGAATACCTTAGGACGCCCCTTCCCTAACCATACCACCTGGCAAGTAGCTCAGCCCAAGGTAGTCGGCTAGGCTCTGATCCACAAAGTTTTCAGTGGCGCAAGTATCCACCAGAATAGTGTTGCTGAATTTTTCTAATGGGTAGGAAAGGGTAGCAGTCAGTAGAAAAAAAGGAATGGTCTTTATTCATATCAGACAGCGTCAGAACATCACCAACAAACTCATCATCTGGCATTAACATGTCACCCTGGTATGATTTAGAATCAAATAATGCGAGGGGATATTTGGCCACTTTTACTACTGAGGCCACATATCCCACCATATCTTCAGCAGGGGCATAAACATTGTTGTATTGTAAGAGCAGCTCCTTTTCAACTTCCTGAGTGCTGCGAATCATGGAAGAGGTCAAAAGGGATTTTCTGGGGTGATTTTATACACAGTAGTAGGTTCCATATTTGAGCCATGAGAGAGCATACATGGTTCATTGGTATACATAGTGTTTCCATTATAAAACGCGTTTTTAGACGCAAACAACTCTATTCTCAAAACAGCAATGGAATGTCTGACTTTATCCAAGGTCAACAACCCCAGGCTCATCTGTGCCAATTTCGCTGGCATCGTCTTGACGTTCTGTCAAAGTAAAACCCGTTTATTTAAATTGATTTTAAATTTTGGTGGAAAGTCAGGGAATCATGACTTTTGAACCCAGAAGTGCCCGTATCCACCAGGTACAAGCATGAAGGGTGGGTACTTTCCAGTTGGAGGCAGCCAAAATAACGCTGAGATGCTCCAACCTTCAGAAAAAAAGACGAAACAGTGGTGTGACTGACCACAGCTGAAGCTCACAGTTGGTACCCACCGCTCACACTTTGGAAAATTCCCACACAGAGAAAGTTTGTGCATATAAAATTAAGAGGTTGATCAACTAATGTAAGAAGAGTGTCTATAACTCTCCTGTTACCAGCGTAGTAGTACATGGTGCACAGGGCCACCACTAGGTAACTGGTAACCCAAAGTAAAGTTACTAGAGCCCAGCAGAGGATGCTGGAGCAATAATAACTTAAGTAGAGGAGGGCGATATTTACGGTGAATAGCCAGCCAAAAATGATGCGGTGCACAGTGGAAGAAGGGGTAAGGATCCCATGTTGGAGGGAATCTGGGTGAACCAACGGTGCACTTGTGGATAACCTCATCATATTCAAAATAAAATGGTTATTGTAGTGTGAGACCTCATCAATGAGGTCTGCGCACAGGATCATCTGAGATAACATAAATAAAAAGGGAAAAATGGGAAAAGTTTATTGCTTGAAGTCAACCAAAAAGGAATGTTGGTCATGAAAAATAGATTTAACCTTGTCTGGTAATTCTGAATCTGCCAAAGCAGTCCCAAGCACCGATTGACCAATTGGCAAACACATCACAAATACAGGGACCAAGGAATAAGGGAATCCACCCAAGAAGCTCCTTTAAACAATGAAGTGTCATATAACCCTGTCATGAGTGATTACATGCTTTTCAGACCTTTTATTGGCAACAACGCACAAACTAGGCTTGCACGGCATGGGCCATGGTAACAAAACTATGCAGAGATGGCATCAAAGAGGACATGGAAAGGAAACATGTTAAGAAGAAGAATTACTCAGAGATGAATTGAGCAAGGAAAAGAGATGGACTAAGAGAACTCTAATTTAAACCATGTTAGCAGACTCAGTCAGAATCAAAGGGAGGTATGCTTTTAGAAATATTTCACTAAATAATCTGGTCAAGCATGGAATGTTTTAAGGTTTGATATGTCTACATTAACCGCTTATCAGTTATAATAAATCTTTTTTCACTAGAGATTAATTTTACTAGTGGATGTAAGAATTATTGATTATATAAGATAACTGTTGTTAAGAGAAGAGCGCATAGCGAATATTTAGAGAAATATAGGGTTTTGATCATTTTAGATTGCTAAGGTTTTGTCAGGGATGATCCCTGACAATAAACAAATGATTAGTTTGTCAAATGCTATTGATAAAACTTATTACCTTGTAGGAGTTGATCAGGTTTTGTCGCCAATCAACTAAGAGGGTTTAAGTTTCTAGTCAAATTATGCTGCCTGTAATAAGAAACTTACAAGGTAAACTAACAGGGATTGCAAAGCTGTTTATGGGTATTAGTCCCATTACCTAAGCAGGTTGTTAACCTAATAAGGATGGCACGCTGAAGTTGATTAAATGCATTAGGAAACGTTCTTTTTTCAACCCAGTAGAGGTCAGATTGATAGTCAGTAGAGAATCTGACTAAACAAATTAGAAAAACATAAGTTTTGAGAGACCCAAAGAGTTAACTCACAGACAAAGACTGCTGTTTCCAATTGGGGCGCCAACAGAAGAGTTGGGAACCAAATACACTTATAATTTCTTGGATTTTCTAAGTAGGCAGATTGATATAGATATAGATATAGATATTCACAGAGTACTTTAATAATTTAGATTGTTTTACTCTTGAGACTACAGTTTGGAAGTATAAGAGATCCTTTGTCTATTTTATTGTTATCTTTGCTGACTCTGCATGACAAGAAAGATGATGACCGGCGAACTTAATCCTAGGTTGATTTCTATCAGAAGAGGGAAGAAGTCCCTACCAATTTTAGAGAAACATCAAGATAGGACAGGCACCAGTTAGGAGTTGGACCTAATAATCATCTTGGCTATCAGAGATTCAACTAGAGTAATAGTCTCTATAATACTAGCCTATTCTATTAAGTATTTTACAATTCAGACAACGCTCATATAAGGAACCTGTGCAGTTAAAAAAGGGAGCTGAAGTGAGCTATAATCCTAAAAGAGTAATCAGCTCCTAAATTTAATAGCATGCCACCTGTTCAGAAAATTATTGCTAAAGTGGACCTCCAAGATCTATTAGACCTATGGGCCCTGAAGGGGTGTCAGAATTTTAGCTCTAATTATAGAATTGGAAGGGTGGTTAGTTGAGCGGGTAAAACTGCTTCCACTCCTAGTGCAGGTTTTGAGTTTGAAACCTGTACTGGCTAGAAAACATTCTCGGTGTGGTATATTTGTCCCAAGGTTGAACCATCTCAAACAATTTTTAAATACCTCAGTTAAATAAAATTATAGAATTGGAGTAAATTTGATGATTGGATTTGAACCTGGTCCAAAGATTTAGTTGAAACTATTGTCAAGGATAATCCCCAATTAGCTGCACTAATTTAGCTGACGTTAAAGTCCAGAACTGATTTGAAGCAATTGAATACTGTTCAAATTAAGTAACCTGAATGTTTTAGAGTCCCCCTATTTAATTATGTTTAGATCTTGGCTTGTATGCACTTAGTAATTTACCTTAACAAACTGACACTCAATTCAATCAAATATTGTATAAAAGAATAGTTGTTTTTACAATTATCAGGGATTAGCTCTAGTAGCTCACGAGTTTTCTAAACTACTAGTTTCTATGCTGAGATAAAATATTATTATTATTACTATTTATATTGGTGGAACTCAATGCCAATAATTTATACTAAGCAAGGCATTCAATTTTATAAGCATTACCTAGTAATCTATCTACCTCCCACTTATAATGATCAATCTTTACTCTCACTTTTAGCCTAAAAGTGCTATGAATAGTGCGAGTCTTTATAAAAAAATAAAATATCTTTTTTTCAAATCAAACACAAATTTTTGCCATATCATTTTGGCCTGCCACTATCCTTATAGTGAAATAACAATTATATAAACCATTCAATTATTTTATCCACTTGAATGAAGAATTTAATTATAGTATAACCTTTTAGTATTCTCAGCCTGGAGCTTCAGTTGCCCTGATTTCAATTGAACCACTGGATTATATATCCCTCATCCCAACAAATTGATGCTCCCTGATAGGTCACCTCAAGTCCTCATCTATTTTTAACAACATTGGTATTTACTGAAAGGTTCCTTCTGAGCTATAATTATAGGGAATAAATCCTCACCAACTAAAAATCGCTCAATGCACCTATCCAAAACTGCTTCACCAAACGCCATATGAGGTATTGTAAGGCTTTACTTATGTCAGTTTGATCAAGCTTAAAAGAGAGGGGCAATTTAAAAACCTTAAAAAACTTTTAATATGGCCTACTCAAAATGATGATTAAGAGAATGAAACTATAGAGCTGTGTAATAAAATGGATGCATGATGATTCTACAGTGAAAAGCAGCTTTAATCTATGCATTAATATGCAACAGAAGCTTCCTTTTAACTAGTGGAAAGTAGTGATGAAGAAGAATATCTGACCTTAACTTTTGATTCTCTCTAAATGATTTAATTTCTTTTTTCATACATAAGTTAGAGCACATTACTAAGTGCCAGAACAGTATTAACCAACTTTTTTTTGATAAAATCTGGAACAAGTTAATCAAGCTCAGACTTTTTCAAGTTATCAAACCTGGTGTCACTTCTAAGAAACAACAAGATATTTTCCAAATAGATGCAAAATGAACCAAAACTCCACCTTTAGAATTATTTTTTAATTGACTTTCCCAAAATCCCCAACAATTTTCTCGGGCTAGCTGATCCAAATGACCTTGATACCAATTGCACTCTACTACCTTCTTACTTTATCTTAATCACTTTTTAAGGTTGCGCTATTTTAAAGGCTCTGACTAAGAATCAAATCGCATTAACCCCTCTTAGTGATGAGGATCAAGCTACAAAGGAGGGCAACTGAGATAAAATTCAAAGAATTGGGGAACCACTCAACTTTACCAATAGGGAATCGCCAACGCAACATAAGCTGGATAAAAACCTAAAATACCAATCTGCCTTAATCCCAGGATTTAAATTTTTAACTATCATCCAACCCATTGACCTTTGAATGTAACCACTTGATCTAACCGCTAATAACGTTGATATGAATCCCCTATCTACACTTAACATTTGTAAATTTATAATTCTCAATAACATGCTGAATTGATGTTTTCCATCATAGCCAACCTATGACGATTTACCACACGAAGAAAGGTTGGATATTGAGGAATCTAACTATCTATATCTTTCCCGTTGCAATCATTAATTGCAACTATTTGGTTCAAGACAGTTAAAGTTTGATAATGTGCACAGGGAGATGAGTATGCTTCCTATGCTGGGAAAGGGTTGGGCAAGTGTGGTGAAAGGCACAGTTTGGTGTTCACACCGCCTAAAGTTAGAAAACTCCGCATATAAACCAGTAGAACTTATAAAAAACAGAAAAAACTGTAGGGAGTATTTTGCCATAATTTTTGTAAAATGGTAAGCTAATTGCAACTAGTACATCAAAACTCGGCACTCACAGTCACTGTCATCAGTGGAATTTTGGGTCCAAGATTTTCTGGACATACTATTAAACAGCTCTTTGGGAGAAGTTCTGCAGGGACGTATACACCCACATACTAGAAGTTGTTTATGTAGCACTGCACTCGATGACCCAAAGATGGTTGGACCTCAGGTTTAAGATAATGCAAGCATCAGATGAAGCTGCACAGGTGCTCATGGCAATAAATTGACCAGATGGTCATTGGTAGGTTAAAACAAGCGCAGGTGCTGGACAAAATAAATCAAGTTTTCGTCACATTTGATTTTCTTCCTACAAGCATTAAGTGTGAAGTCCATTAGAGTCATCTCAAATCAGGACACCAAAGCTATGGGGAGATCTGCTCCTTCAAAATGAAATTTTTTATGCATATGCCTGAATTTAGCATGGGTTAGGCTATCGCGGTGATCACTCCATTCTCATGGTAGCTGAAGACCAAACTCAGATTCCACACACCACTACTCTCACCATCAATGGGCAACAGACTCAAACGACATATGTTACAGTTGACAGCGCACCGCCCATATGCACTGATTGTCAGGCGTTTGGCCACAAGTTACTCACTTGTACCACCAAAGAGGGTATAATCCCTAATGAGGCTTTCTCAAAAGAAATTGGAGATGGCCAATCTGAGCCCATATTAGACTCTAATGTTGCCTTCCCATGGGGGCGATCAGGGGGTGTTATATCCAGGAAAAACCTGTCTCCACAAGATTAAATAATCCAAACAGAATTGAGATCTCAGGCTAAGACAGCGCCCACGGCGGCCTCTGTCATCCCCCTGCACAGATTCAAGCCTCCCAGGATGAGTGTTCTGCTTCAGTTGAATTCTAAACTCCCATCCAATCAGCTTGATAGACCCATCCCTCATACCCACAAAATGCACTTGGTACACACCCACAGGATTCCTGCACAGCAAATGCAAGCAGATTTTCAAACCCAGAATTATGGCGAGTTTTTGGGGAAGAATTGATGGACAATCTCAATGGTGACCGCAAATCCCCATTAATTTGGAAAACTGCAAAGATCAAAAATTTAAACAAAAAACTAAGTCCACAGCTAAAGCCGTCTCAAAGACAGTACAAATATGCCTGGCAATACTCCATCCTCAAACACTTACGGCCAAAAACAGAAGGCTGAGCTTTCATGGCATCATGGAGTGGCAGGGCCTGAGGGGCCCTCCTCTCACTCCTAAGGAGTGATGGTGGTATCCTTCACAATATGGACGCTGAAAATTGCCGGACTCAAGGCCTCTCCATATCAGGCTAAGTCTGATTTTCCTAAAAAATATTTTACTTATGGACATACTGGAAATTCAGAAAACCAACTGTCCACAAGGTGCCAAGGACACATGATCAACCATGCTCCTCACCTTCCAATTCTTTTGGTCACCACACTGTGGGGTGCTGATAAGGGCAACCTGAAATTTTAAATTTTTAGAAGTAAACCCATCCTTACAGATGCGTGCTTATCATGTCCTTTTCTTGGGATGCCAGTATGCACACAATTATCAACATCTACGCCCTGAACTTGCGCGAATTTGAAAGGAACTCCTCTTGGACATCGCCTCACTTTCCCTCCAAACCCTTTGTGGTTGAGGCCTAAACTTTTGGGACAACCCAACTACTGACCGCTGACCACCTGCGCCTACTCCACTTCAGGTACATATCAAATTTCAGGTGATGAAAGCCAACTTGGTCTCTTTGTTACCATCCAAAAGCAAGTGTCATTACTACCAACATTTCACTTCCCTATGTGAAAAACGGGCATCTGGTGTTTATGTCCTGCATAAATTTCATTCTATCCCCTCAGAATTTTTGCAAGATCTCACAATTCAAAACGATGAAAATAGATTTATCTGACCACAGAATGGTCTTAGTTTCATTTACTCTGTTGAGCCAGGTGCCACAGGCAACTTAATAGAGTAAACTTTGCCCCACCAATATCAAAGTACCTGCCTTCTCAAGTTGGATGGACACTTCCACTCTGACACAGGTGTTTACAACTCCTTTTTGTGTGGATCTCCTGTCAATATTAGCGACATTCAAAGCAGCCGCGATCTCCTAAGCATGCCACATTTTGTCACGGTGCTTTTGGGCTGCCTTGGCAGTCATTAAATGCGCCCTGGTGGAGGTGGACCACCTGAAGAATAATGTCCCCCAGGGCATGGTATAGCCTGCTTGGGGTCGTATATGGGATAAAGTATTGGCCCATTTTAACACGCTGATCAGACAACACAACTATCGCATTTGTGTTCAGTATCAAGAAAAAAATATCACCACAGGTGAAAAATGATCCCAGACTTTTTCCACGGATTTTCTGTCCCGCGCCAAAACTTGGCCTGCACACAGGTAAGCCGCTAAGACAAATAATCGCAGAAATGCCAGCCAAAGTATCTAACAAAGTTCATAAATATTACTCTAAGATATACAGGTCTGATCCAGTCGATTGAAATAAAATTTTTGATTTTCTTGCCAGTGCACACATCCGCACCATTTCCTGATATCTGGAGCTTATGAATTCTATAACTTGCAATAAACTCTGTTACACCATTTGGGAAGCACCATACAGGAAGAGCCCAGGTTAGATGAGATTCCCTCTGAGTTTTACAAATAAATATTCTATTTATTTATCTTCCCCTGATGCTATCCTCAATAAAAATATCTCTTTAGAGACACATCTCCCAGGGGGCCAAAAGGCTTACATGGTAATGTTGTTCAAGAAGGAGTATAAGCTAGACTTAGCAAACTGACGCCCTATTTCCCTCACTAACACCAACACTAAATTATTATCTAAAATATTGGCTAACCGCCTAGAGGTCATTGTCTCTGAGGTAATCTCTCCTGAGCAATTTGGCTTTATTTCCAAAAGGTTGATATGGGACAATATACACGCCGTGGCCAATGCCTGACAATCCCCAGTAATTGTGGTGCTTGTGTTCTTAGAGCAACAAAAAGCGTATTATAGGGTCAAATGGGACTACCTTAGGGCTTGCTTTCACCAGTTCCAACTCCTTCTCACAGCTTACCAGTTGGGAAATGATGCTCACCAAATCAGCTACAATGATAGTGCAAGGACTAGGTTTCTTCACCAAAAATCAGTTCATCCTCAAAGGGATCTTCATCAAGGGGATCCTTTGAGTCCACTTTTATGCAACTTCAAGCCTCAACCCACTTCTCTGCATTGTAAATGCACGCCTTAATGGTGTCAAAGTGTAAAGCCAAGCACAGATAAGATGCTTGCATTTGCAGATGATTGTGTGGTCAGGATGTCTAGCAACCATGACACACGTGCATTGGAGTCCACTATCCAGAGGTACTCCATAATCAGGAATGATGCCCTCAACGCATACAAAACTTAAATTATCCTCCTTGGTAGATACTGAGACCAATGATCTCCAATGTCCCTCAATTATTGTGATCCAGCTTCTCGGTCTCATATCAGATTACTCAGGAGGTCACCCCAGATCACTCCTCTCGTGCTCCCTTTTATGACCAGATCCACTGATGGCCCGCTGCACCACCTGAGAGTATGGAAGGAGACAAGTGGATATGCCATTCAATAATGTAGCACCACATATTAGCCAACGTTACAAAGCATATTGCGTCCTTAAGAGATCAACAGACTAGATTAACAGGTAGAGTAGTGCTTGCCAACGTTACGTTACTTTCAAAAAGTATGGTTGGCAGCCCATGCCATTGCCTTCTTCCCATCCTTCTCTGCTTTTTCTATATGTCCTCATACAAGGGTGGCTTTGGATAGGTCGCCCTCCCCCTGTGAGACTGGAAGTCCTCTTTGGTCCGTGCCAAAGTGGGGCAGTGGGCCTGCATAACTAGGTGGACCAGGCATCCAGGATCCTGGGTACATGGATTGCTTCAGCAACCAATCACACACTCCCAACCAAAAGCTGGTTGTGTGCGGCATGGTTCAACTTTGCCCACGCCCTTGCCTTTGCAACCCCACCCACCCCTACTATCTTCTTACATATATGGCCTCCCACCCATCTGCTGAAGGCCTCCATGGGACCCCACCCACTTTAAAAGGATCCTCCTTAATATGCGGAGTGCAGAATGGAGGATAAGCGTCAGTGGACATACTTCACAAAGGGGTCGTCCTACTCCTCATTTCAAACAGGAAGTCCATGAGCAAGCCATTATGAACAATCTGAAACACAGTAGTCCCCTACCATGGCCTGAGTGGACTACCTGGACATGTTGGACATCCTGTGCTCCCTAGAAACCCAGAAAGATATCTGAAAACACCCACAGCCCTCTTTTACAACCACAGGTTCGTTCCCATGTGTGGCGCTGCATGAAGCAGGTATAACATACTGCGGAGTGATCCAACTCTTCTAACTCTTTTTGTGTTGTATGTGACCACTATGGGACTTTGTTACAACGCTTGGATTAGCATCTGCCTTCACAAGCGATCTGGTGCAAGGTTCAGCATCTCTTTTGCCAGGAGCAAACACAGGCCTTTACCCTATTTAAGCTCGTCTTATCCTTGACCTTGAATTACCATATAAGCCCTTCCCTCTGAGCCTTAGTTGTGGCAATCACTATGTGGAGCATCCACATGGTTGTCCTTGACGCCATTTTGTGATCTATTGCCACCCCCAGGAAGCTGTGCATCAACTCCATTTGCACTTTACGGACCACTTACAAGAAAGGTCATTTGGATATTTACCATCCCGTCAATGACAGTTGGTCTCATCATGGTTCCTGGTATGGTTTCTCACCTCAGACACTTTCCTTCATACATGCTCTGTAGCGGCGCAAGCCTCTTCTCATGATTCCTCTCTTCATTCCATTGGCGTTCCCAATGGCTACAGGAACAGCTTTAGCTCATCTGAGGTGCCTTTCACATATCTTGGTGCACGGTTATTGTTACATATTGGAAGTGTCCAACCCATAGTAGCCTTCGCTGAATAAATTCAACATCTAACTATGTATAGAGTTTAAACATAAATTTAAATATTTTTACAAAATTTAAAATATAATCAACTGACCTAGCCAAAAAGAACATTGGGATGATCTGCCAATTTGCCCAATTAATTTAAAACGTTGTTATTTCAAAAAAAAAAGCTGAAGCAGAGGTTACCCATCAAAATCTAGTCTATGAGGAACAATCACTTAAAAAAAGTTGGGTATCAAGGATATAAGTTCTCAAAACAATTTAAAAATAAAAACAGTGGTATGATTATTATCAGGTCAATTTGAACCTGAAATCTGAAAATCTAACTTACAAATTTTCATTACAGCCTTGAGCTTGAACAAACCACCTGATTCCAACGTTGAAAGCACCCCACTTGATGGCCAACATGTTTTAGCCAAAGGGCTTGCTAAACTGGCTATAAAGTTTAGTAAATATTCATATCAAAATATCTAATTATTTAAAATCATAAAACCGAGGTTTTACTTATAAAGTTAGAGCCAAATCAAATTGAAATCCACCCACCCAATTTGACACCCAAAATGAATGCTTTTTCCAAGTCCCATCTTGGTCTGAACCAACTCTGGCCTGTGATGTTGGCCAAAAATTTCAAAACAAAAACACTTGATTCAACCAATAGTAAGGATGAGATGATATTTATAATATGCTCAGCTTATTTAATTAAAAACCAATTTACATTATTAAACTGAATTGGTGGAAGATCCTCAAAACTTGACATATAAGGTCTTGTCACATAAATTAGATTTAACATTAAAATTTAAAATATCTAGTCGATTAAAATATAAGTTACAACGTCTTAGATCTTATTTATAGCAGCGAAATCAATTTAAAACCAAATCATCCATTCCAATCCCCAAGGCTAACTAAACTGATGGTTCATGTAAGGCCCTTAGCTACAGCTAATAAAAAGAACTGGGGCATGCACCCCTTTAGGTCAAAAAAGGGCCAGATTCTAAGTCTCAGCTCCTCTCTCAGGTCTCTGACCTAGGGCACATGTTGGATGAGAGATGGGATGCGGCCGCCCATCTCTGTATGCCCAATACCATTTCCCCAAACCCCCTCAGCCCAAACCCATTCAATTTCAAAATCTGAAGATTTTTATTTTGAAAATATAGTAAATTTTCTTGGCTTTAATTATTACAAACAGCTCATTACATGGTTACCAGCTCCTGTTCTGGTAAGGGACTCAACTAGAAGCCAAACTGAGTGGGGCGACTTACCTACCAAGCCAAAATCAAGCAAAAATTCGAAACAAAAGGACAAAAATGGGTGTCAATTAAGACACTATATTCTGAACTCAGAAAAGCAAATTGAACATCCAGATAGTTGAAAAAAAAACCTGAGCTTGTTTTGGGACCCTCATCCAATAATATCAAGGGTAAATAAAGACCAAAATCATTAATATATGGATTTGAAATGGAAAAGTGTTACTCTTTATTGCAATGAAGCTTAGATGAATTCTCATCCCCCACTAAGCTTAAAAACCAGCACACTACATATGAGGGTGTTGGGGTTATTGTTTTAAAAAACTCAAAGTAGAAACTGTACAACCAAATGTTCTAAATTTACTATTTATTTTGCCATTCACATATTAAATTTTTCAAGATTGGTGTTTCTAAAGTGGACAGCACTCAAGGGTCACAATTAATGGCCTCATTAAGGGAGGAACCCTTAGGTGCTAGAATAAACCTAAACGTTGGAAGCCGCAACATCTTATGATAATAACTCCTGTCTCATTCTCCCTCACCTAATACTAATGTTGAGCAGCTGAGTATTCTGTGCCTACTATTGTGGCTTCTAAAGCAGCAGCATTCATAAGCTAGTTTTCTCTTAGTAGACTGTCATATTAACAAATTACCCAACCTCATAACTCCCTGGATACGTTGTGTTTCCAAGCCTTGATTATTTGGGTACAGAAGGTTGACCATTCAAAGTTGGGTAGCTCTAATCTAAATTTCATGTCGCGTGGGACATGGGAACCATGATGAAAGCTGTATACCAACGCTTCTTTTCTTGAATTAAATCCGTTTTAATGCTCACTGAACTGAGCCTACCAAGGGTGAACCACTCACAAGGGCTTCTATCGCTTTTCTCTTACTTTTAAGGCATGACTGGTTTGGCCTCCTTTGTGTAATCCCATTGAATTTCCTTCCTCCAATGCTGAATTTGTATGACATTAATACCATCGGATAAGGGGGAGGAGGATGCAGAAGCAAGATAACATGATGCAGAGGAGGTGCAAAATGATTATGAAGATGAGCTGTGAGAGAAAAATGATATCACAAAAATACCTATGGGAAAGGCGGTGATCAAGTTAGATCCTACTGCACCAGCTATATCTCCCTATAAAAAAATCTCTGGATGACCATATTAAAGCGGTCTGCCAGTAGAGTATGTTTATGAGGATCTGTCAGAGGTGCAGCCCTCTGCTGTTCCCTTTAACCCTGAAGCGGATCTTTTATTATATGTGTGAGCAGCAGCTATTCATAGTCATTTAGGCCTCAATATGAGTAGAACCGTTACCCCTGAGGTAGAACAACAAGATACTTATGTGTTGTTGTGAAATTGGCAGTATCCTGGAGATACGCCGAAGGGTTTTGCACAGGGTTACGCTCACTGAGCAATAGGAATGATGATATGACGATCATCATCCTTGAAACAACAAAGAAACTTTTAAAATGTGGAGCACTTACTCCCATGACGCTCTTTTATTTAATATAATAAATACAGCGTATCCTTGCTGTTCCACTCACTCTTAAGCTATTAACAACCTCCTCTGTCAATCATCTCATCTCACTTATATCTCAGTAAAGTTGATGATACCATTTCCTCAGCTTAGTAGTTCAGTTCGTTGTATTCATTGGTTATGGCAAATCAAGAATTAAAATCATGGTCACCTAATTTGAGGCGATTTACCAACTATTTATTATACATCGTGTATCACCTAATTTCCTATATGAAAGCAATCCAATAATTATCCGTTCTAACCCAATATCGCCTCATTTCAAGGCGCTCTAAACTTGTAACTCATACTCAGGCTTGACATATTTACATACCACCATATTGAGATTTAGGGCTTATTGTCCAATAATATCAAAATTGCAACATTACCCCTCCTTAAAAACTTTCTTTCTGATAGAACTCACTTTTAGGCAATTTATTTAAAAAAAGTTTGTTTATCCACCGCCATCTGGCCACGCCCATTTCCTATTTGATGTCCTCAGATCCACCGCCTGCCACCCCAGTGTGGGGCAGCAGTGCTCCACCGCCTAGCGTTTTCTGCCCAGCGGGCAAACGCGTTCAGATGGGCTCAAACAGCCCACCCACCTCGTCCAGCCAGTTTATCCCCCCATGGGACTTAGTGCTCCACCTGGCGTGCATCCACCCTTCTCGCCCCCACCCACTAGCCCTCCCTCATTCCACCATTCATTATTGCCTCCATGTTGACTACGGGCGCTTATTCCCATATGCCAATAAGGCAATTTATTTACCTAGCCACCGCAGCCTTCATGCCAGCTGGCTTTATCAACTTCTGCCCATTTAAGGGCTACTTTGATATCAGGTTTCAAACAGAGGAGGACGCTGCAGCGGCGGCGATAACTCCTTTAACATACAAAAAACCCCTATTCCCACTACCCATACTCGCCTCCCTTTGAGCACACCCTGTTGGTGTCATTTGTAAATCTCCCATCCAACCTCCCGCCCCAAGTTTTATATGACCAGTTGGTCACAGGGCTTATGGCTTATGGCACTCAGCCCAACCTCATCTTTGCAGTACACTCTGGTGCAGAGCGCCTCGCTGTCCCTTGCGCAACTGCCACCATCATCCCACACCACCCTGCCATAGCCACCAAATTACCCCCACGCTAGTGTCACAGCAGTGCCAGATCATTTCTTTTGGGCTCAGGTTGATAATGGTCAGCAGATTTGCCCCTATGCTTTGGGATTGACCATGCAAAAAAAGCTTGCCCACATGCTGCTTCTGCTGATGTGGCTTCAGAGCCCCCCTCCGCGGGTTCTGTATGGGGCACTTTGCTGCCCCCTTTCACCCTCCACTCTCATTTGATGGACCATAATGAGAAATCGGCCCCCCAAATCCTCCGGCCACATTCTCCAACCTAAACCCACCCCAGTCAATCAGAGCCAGGCTTGGACCACCCTTAGCACCCAAGCACCCACCCATTCACCCACTCCCACCCACCTAACTTCTAATGTCACTATTCTCATGAACCAAAATCCATAGGATCTATCAGCAGAGGTTGATGAATCAGGTGTCATTCTCATTAGTGAGCATTACAGTCAACCTCTTGGCCAATACAATTATGGTCAGGTCGAATTTTTCCTTCCTGACTCTGATGAAACCCCAACCCCCAGACATTTCATTCCTCTGCCCAATGCAGCCCCCTACCAAAGTGACCACCAGCTCGCCTTAACTGCGGTGGCCTCTCACTGGTGCCCAGCCCTATGCACAGCAGTGGCCCAATCAGTGGCTCAGTTCCAGCATGGCCTGCCCACTCTCTTCCCCCCAACTTCCCTGAATCTAAATGCAGCGACATCTCAAAGTTATTTGATGATGCTGAAGTTGCTGTCATGAATGTTGCAACGCTCACCAAATTCAACCCTTCAGCTAAAATCACCCACCACAGTATCTCCCTTTTTTCCCAGCTTCCTGAAGTTTACAAAGAAGCTAAAATTCTTGTCGCAGCATTTGTTGAAGTGCTTTACCACGCTAATATTAATGAGGAGGTGGAAAACTTGTACTACACCAACTTCCACCCCCACTATGCAGATGCCCCAACGCCCTGGCTCTCCGCTTTGATCTGCTACTTTAATCAAAATCCCATGATCGAGGTGCATATGTCTGAGGACCAACCCCCCTCACGTTCTGCCATGGTGGGTTAGCGGTTTAGCTCCCTGCCTGGTTAGTAGTTTTATTTTTTTCCATTTGTTTTTGAGAAGTTTTTTTTTGTTTTGATTTTGGTATTGTCCATCCCCTGGTCAGCATACCTCGAATAAATTTTAAACATTAACCCTCCTTGACTGGACAATAAGGCTCCTATTGCTTATATGCCCAAAGGAACTTAGCATGCATTCAATTTATGATCTGTCAGCTTGCGGGGTCCTTAATAGTATAAGTATCCACATCTGTTTACTCAATAATTTTGAACGCCCAATCCATTACTGGCCAACTTTTGTTTCCACCCAAAACCATGCTGGTCGCGGAACAAGACCATATCCTCATCTTTGATCTGAGCTAGGCCATTACACCGCACCTGATTGACAGCCTAATTTATAATTTTCTTGGATAAGCTGCATGAGTACGCTTCAATTTGCAGCTTGATCAGCGTGTCTGCTATGTCAGTCAAATAGTGGTGGGACTTCATTCCACTGGTATCTTCTAAACTTCATAAAGCAGTGCCAGAAGAGCATGGTGTTGTCCATACAATAATTGAAAAGGACGCTTCCCCGTGACAGAATGATAGCTAATGTTGTATGCAAAAACAGTGGTGGAAAGGAGGGAGCTCCAATTGAAAGATTGATCCATTACCAATTTCTGAATTATGCTTACCAAGGTCCCATTATTGCATTTGACCATTCCATTAACTCAGGGTGTTATGGGGTCGTCAGAACACCATGGATGGCCATCAGTTTGTTAAGTTTGGGTAAAATGTGGGAGGATGTTTGTTCTGTTGTCAGTGAGGATGACATGCGGACAGCCATGTCACTGAATTATAAATTCCATCACAAACTTCACCAATGTGATACCCCCAAATAATGTATTACCCATGCCTCACCCACCTGATCAAGTGGTCAATTGCCACAAAATTATACTTGGACCAATTTGATCCAGTTGATAGAGGGCCCACAACATCAATAGATACAATATGCCAAGTAAAGTGGGGATTAGTAGCTGGTATGAAGTCTTCTGGTGGAACGGCGTTCTTACTTGGCACTGGTGACAGAAGGAAATGGTGTCAAGCACATCAAAATGCATTATTTTTCAGTATTACTGAGGGTGAAACAATTCCAGGGTTCTATGTACTCCACCATGGCCAACCGCTTGGCGGGCGCTCATGATAATGTTTGGTGGGTGGAAGGCCTTGAGATGTTTGCCATAGTGTCCCCTATCCGCTTGTAAGCTCACCGTTCTTCTGGAACATATTGGGCCTTATCCCATTCAATACTTTGATGACTTGAGGCGGTTTACTTTTGTACTTTCTGCTGAGCATCTTGTTGAACATTATGTCACTCAGATCTGCGGTAACTGCAATTGTTGGTAATCTCAACATGCAATCTACATCTGGTGTTTGGATCCTAGTTGGTAAATTATCTTAAAATTGTAAGACTGTAGTTAAGGGCCCATCAGGCTAGACACCCCTAAGGCTCTTTGAGGTTTTACAACCAGTGTAACGAGGTATAATTTGTTATGACTTTAGACTTTAGAACATGCAAATATACTCCGAATTGCTTTATAAGCGTAGATCATCACTAAGCACAACCGCTTGGTCAAAGTATGATTATGTTTATGGCTATTCAGGCTTTGACTGCAGTAAGCCACTGGGTGCTCCTCCCCTTCGTCATCTTTTTGAGGACAGAACTTCCCCCACAGCGGAAATGGACGCATCCCTCTTTACAGTAAATTTCTTCAAATTTTGGGTAGCTTAGAACTGGTGCATTGATCAACACCATTCAAAGTGTATTGAAGGAGCATTGATGGTATTCCATCTGTCAGGTTTTCAGGGGAGGAACTCCAACCTGATCCCTATTAACAGGGCCCCAAAGCCCCCAGCGAGTTAAAAGGCCATCAAGGCACGAACAAAAGCTAAAAACGGCAAGAAAATTGGGAAAACTATGGTGAATTTTATTAAATGATCCTCAAGGTGTTTAAGAACCTCGATGGATTGGGAATGGGTGGATTTGGCATTGATTGCGAAGCTGAGGGAGACAAATAATGCATGGGGAATGGGCGCATCCTCAGCTTAAGTTGCCAGTGTGCCCAAAGGGATAATTTGATTGAGTGCAAGCACTGAAAGGGATTTCGCCGCGACCCAATTGAGCGTTAGGAATCCTCAGCATTAGTTGCTGGTGCCAATTTTAAACAAATTACATTTTAGTTATTGGGGTCAGTCTCCGATACTTTGGATTGGGCTTACCCCAAGTTAATGGGGAGCCCAATCCGGCATCCACCTGAAGGCAGGTCACAACCCTAGTTAGGGCTTCCCCCAATTAAGGGAGAATCCAAACAGAGCCCCCTACAAGCCTCAACTAGGGGTCAAAGCTGAGGTGGGGGCACCAGATCTGAGTGGCAGGGTGGAATGGCCAAGGTAGCCAGCGCGGACTCATCAGCAGGATCTGGTGGGCATCATTGGGGAGTGGCCCTGGCATTGGCATGAGAGCTCACATCAGTGCTGGGGCCGGCATTGGGATTGGCACCCAGCATTGGCGCGGGGGCCAAAATTGGCATGAGAGCCAGCAGTGGGAGGAGGTCTGGCATTGGGGTTGGCACCCCGCATTGGCATGGGTGCCAGCATCAGGAAGAGGTCCTGGCATCAGCGCTGAGGCCAGCATTGGGGATGACACCCCAGTAACCTGGCTTGCCCTCTTGGGTCAGAGGCCAGGGATCGCCCTCCTCTGTCCATTTTTACTCTCGCTGAGAGCTTGGGTACCCTGTAGTGAGCACCATTGTCAGGTTTTTGGGGGAGGAACTTCAACCTGATCCCTATTAACAGGGCCCCAAAGCCCCCATTAAGTTAAAAGCCCATTGAGGCCTGAAGAAAAGCTAAAAACGGCAAGAAGATTGATAGAAAATGGTGAATTCTATTAAACGATTCTTGAAGTATTTAAGAACCTCAATGGATTGGGAATGGATGGATTTGGCATTGATTGCCAAAGCTTAGGGAGACAAATAATACATGGGGAATGGGCGCATCCTCATCATAAGTCGATGGTGCACCCAAAGGGGTAAAATGATTGGGCGCGAGCACTGAAAGGGATTTTGCCATGACCCAATTGAGCATTCAGCATCCTCAACATTAGTTGCCAGTTCCAATTTTGAATAAATTATAATTTAACTATTGGGATTGGTCCATGATACTTCAGATCAGGCTTACCCCAAGTTAATGGGGAGCCCAATCTGGCATCCTCTCAAGAGCAGGTC
>JAKSZP010009653.1:0-74429 GCA_022478985.1 Massospora cicadina | reverse complement strand
TTCCCCTTACTGGCAGGGTTGTTTTAGCCAACTCTATGCTCCTATCCAAAATCTGGTTCGGAGCCCACGCCATCCCCTTCTCCCCAAGCTTCTTCAAATCCCTGTATGCCTTGCTGCAAGGATGGCTTTGGTCAGGCCGCTTACTGCCAGTGCGGCTTGAGGTCATGTTTGGCCCTTGTCGTCATGGTGGCATGTGCCTTCTCGACCTTAAAGCCCATGATGCCAAGATCCTGGGCACCTGGATTGCAGCCGTCACTGCCCCTACGCTTCCCTCCCAGCACTGGCCCCATGTGGCCCGCTCCAACTTCTCCTGCGCCCTGGGCCTTACCAATCCGTTGAACCCTCACTCCTTGATGAAATATCTGGCTTCCCACCCATCAGCCACGGGTCCTCATGGTACTAAACCACACTTCAAATAAATCCTCCTCTCCATGTGGAGCGCTGAGTGGAGAATCCGTATTTGTGGACACACAGCCCAGAGAGGCCACCCCTCTCCTCGGTTCACACAGGAGATACAGGGGCTATCCATTCAAGATGGCTTGATCTCCACATGGCCCCATGTCCTATCCAGTGTGGACTACCTGGACATGATGGACATCCCTTATTCCCTTGAGACCCAGAAGACTATTTGGAAATACGCACACCACCCTCTGTTGCAGCCTCATATCCGTTCCCATGTGTGGCGCTGCCTGAGGTGGGTGTACCGTATGGCTGAGCACTCTAACGCTTTGCACAGATCCTGCGTCATGTGTGGCCAGTATGGAACATTGTTTCACCGCCTGGAAAAGTGCCCTACATCTAAAACGATATGGCGTGAGGTGCAACGTCTGCTTTGCCAGGATCAGACATATCCCTTTAATTTGTCTAGGGATATGTTTTCTTTATCTATGGTCTCCCCTATCCCACACGTCCTCCGTGCTCTGGTGGTCGCAATCGCTATGTGGACTATCCACATGATTGTCTTGTATGCCATCACAGGCTCCATCCCCACCCTCCCATAAGCTGTCCACAGATTCTAGTCCCATTTGGTGGACCACTTTCAAGCATGGGTGTTTGGATACCTCCCACTGCATTGCCATCAGCTGGTCTCCTCTTGATTCCCAGTTTGGTTCAACACATACCCTTACCTCCACACGTGTTCAATTGTGGTTACGGCCCCTCTACACGTTCCCTCCTCCTCCCCATAGTGGCGTTCCCGCTGGCACAAGAGAGAGCATCACTTCTCTGGGGTGCCTTCCTGTTATTAAGTTTCGTTTTCTTTTGTGTTTACATTCAGAAGTGTCCTTCCCCTGGTTAGCCTTCCCCACAATAAATTAAATTAAAATTGAACTCATAACAGTAATGTAAGCGCTTTGAAATAAGGCGATATCAGGATCATTGGGAAATTGGTTGAATAAGGCATAAGGCAATGTTGACATTCAACAAGAGGGTTTTGGATCACTTTGAATCAAGGCTATAAACAATTAAAGAATAATAAGCTGAAACCAATAAAAAGATGGTGACATGAATAGACTAAGCGGAAGAGTTGGTACTGACAGAGGCCGCTGAGATATCATTGAAATGAGTTGACTGGAGAAGTAGTCTTGAGTTAAGTAAAGAAAGAAAGAAAGAGAAGAAGGAGTGGAAAAGGAAGGATCTGCTAAATGATATATTTTAATAAAGAAGTGATTGGGAAACGCTCCCATGTTTATTATAAATTAAGCGGTTACAAGTGTAGCAAGGAACTTGCGATCATCATATTGACCGTTCTAATTGTTCAATGGGGGAAACCCTGTGTAAAAAACCCTTTAATGGAAATATACTGAATCGCCGAGATTCAAAAAGGGTGAATTTCCATCATGGAGTTGGCGTAGCCTCCTACTTCCAACCATATCCCCAAGCGACGGACTGGTCCAGCTGCCAGCTTGGTAGTGAAGGGAAGTTCCAGTGGGTAATTTCTGATCTTTGCCATCTATGATAGGTGATGAGTCTTGATGTTGTATTAATCTGTCAACCCAGGGTAGATGGTTTCCAATGGTCCTGATCTTTCCCTAAGAGTATAATTCCCATTTTTACATTGTTAAGTAATGCGTTGCCTATGGATGAATATTAGTGTATTGTCTTCTTAATTCTGCGAGCATCCTGGTTGTTGGATATACCCACCATGCAGTCATCAGCAAAAGCAATCATTTTAACTGGTGGTTGGCCATTGACATTGATTCCATTGAGAAACGCGTTTGTATTCTGGATTAAGGGATCCAGACTAAATTGTATGTAGAGGGCTTGAAGGGTCCCCTTGTTTGAGTCCTCTCTGTGGAAAAACTGGGTTAATTAAAAAACCTGCTTCACGCACAGCCATGGTGGCTGACTCTGTGAACAACATCACCCAGTTTATGAACCTAATTGGGAGTTGGAATTTTTAAAGCATGCCCTGAGATAGGTTCAGTCAGCCCTGTAGTATGCCTTCTGTTGATCTAAAAAGACAAGCGCTCCAGAGGCTTTAGATTGGCAGACATTTGCAACTGTGTAAATATTGTCCCATATGGATCTTTTTGGACAAATCCATATTTTAATAGGATATCACATCTGTTGCAATTTCCCCTAGTTGTTTGGCCATTAATTTTGTGAATATTTTTGTGTCAGTATCAGTTAGGGAGATTGGGTGACGATTGGATAGGTTTAGTCTATCTCTTTTTTTAAATTTTAATTTTAAATTTATTGCGGGGAAGGCTGACCGTGGGACGGACACTTCCAAATATGACTCAGACGAGACAAAACTTAGTACCAGGTGAGGCACCCCAGAGAAGCGATGCTATCTCTTGTTGCCAGCGGGAACGCCACTTATGGGGAGGGGGAGGGGATGTGTGAAGGGGCCGTAGCCACTATTGAGCACATATGGAGGAAGGGGTCTGATTTGATGAACCAGACTGGGAACCAGGAGGAGACCAGCTGTCGGCGACGCAGTGGGAGTATCCAAACATCCATGCTTTGAGGTGGTCCACCAAATGAGACTGGAATCTGTGGATAGTTTCTGGGAGGGTGGGGGTGGAGCTTGCGATGGCATCTAAGACGATCGTGTGGATGGTCCACATGGCGATTGCAACCACCAGAGCACGGAGGGAGGGTGGAAGGGAGGAGGCCATTGATAGAGCAAACATATCTCTTGACAGACTGAAGGGATGCGTTTGATTCTGGCCCAGCAGACGTTAACTTCGCGCCATATCACTTTAGAGGTGGGGCACTTCTCCAGGCGGTGGAACAGCGTTCCATACTGGCTACACATGACACAGGATGAGTGTAAAGCGTTAGTCCGCTCAGCTGTATGATACACCCGCCTCAGGCAGCGCCACACATGGGAGCGGACTTGAGGCTGCAACAGAGGATGGTGTGCGTACTTCCAGATATTTTTTTGGGTCTCAGTGGAATAAGGGATTCCATCAAGACCAGGTAGTCCACCCTGGATAGGACATGGGGCCGAATGGGGATCACGCCATCATGGATGGGTAGCCCCTGTACCTCTTGTGTGAACTGAGGAGAGGGGCTGCCTCTTCAGGTTGTATGTCCGCTAATACAAATTCTCCACTCTGCGCTCCACATGAAGAGGAGGATTTGTTTAAAGTGTGGTTTAGCACCATGAGGACCTGTGGCTGATGGGTGGGAAGCCAGATATTTCATCAAGGAGTGAGGGTTCAACGGATTGGTAAGGCCCAGGGCGCAGGAGAAGTTGGAGCGGGCCACATGGGGCCGGTGCTGGGAGGGAAGCGTAGGGGCAGTGACGGCTGCAATCCAGATGCCCAGGATCTTGGCATCATGGGCTTTAAGGTCGAGAAGGCCCATGCCACCATGACGACAAGGGCCAAACATGACCTCAAGCGCACTAGCAGTGGGCGGCCTGACCAAAGCCATCCTTGCAGCAAGGCATACAGGGATTTGAAGAAGCTTGGGGAGAAGGGGATGGCGTGGGCTCCGAACCAGATTTTGGATAGGAGCATAGAGTTGGCTAGAACAACCCTGCCAGTGAGGGTAGTAGGGTGGGCTCTGAGAGAGGCAATTTGCTTCGTCACGTTGTCCAGTATACGGCACTCCATTACTGCTGACGCATATCCGCCTGCCTCCATCCACAAGCCCAGATGGCGCACTGGTCCTATGGTAGGACGTGGCATGAAGGGGAGCACCAGTGGAGTGGTGTGTGTTGAGTTAGTAAGGCGTGGGCGTGGGCGAGCAGATGGGCCGAGTTGGGAACTAATTGCTGGGGCCCAGCAGTTCTGAAACTGACCAAGGAGGATGATTTCGGTTTTGGAGGCGTTCAGTGCCGCGTTGCTTACCCGTGAGTATTCCTGGATGAGGGCTTCAAGCGCGCGTGCATCTTTATTATTAGACACCCCCACCACGCAGTCATCTTCAAATGCCATCATCTTGACTGGGGTTTGGTCTGGCACATGGACCCCAGTGTTTTTGGCATTCACATTTTGCAGTAGTGGGTCAAGGCTGAAGTTGTATAAATGTGGGCTGAGGGGGTCCCCTTGTCGCAAGCCCCTTTGAGGGCGGACTACTTCCGTTAGGAAGCCTGGGCCACGCACTGCCATTGTATAAGATTCCGTGAGCAGCATCACCCAGTTGATGAAGTGGGGGGGGTAGGCGGAATTGATGGAGGCAGGCCTTTAGGTATTCCCAGTTTACTCTACCATTGGCCTTTTGTTGATCCAAGAATACCTGTGCTCCTGGGGCTGTGGACTGACATGCATTAGCCACGGAGTGCATGTTATCCCAAATCGACCTTCTGGGGATGAAACCAAATTGTTCTAAGGAGATGGTGGCAGATGCTACAGTCCCTAAATGGTTAGCCATGATTTTTGTTAAAATTTTGGTGTCTGGGTTTGTTAGAGAAATGGGGTGCCAGTTGGCTAATTTAAGCTTATCCCCTTTCTTGTAGAGTGTGACAGTAAAGGCCTCATGTCCTCCTGGTAAGAGGCGCGTTTCCAACAGGCTTTGGTTAAGTGAGGCGAGCAGCAATGGGGATATATATTTGAAATAATTTTTTGTAGAACTAATATGGAATGCCATCTGGGCCTGGGCATTTTTGGTTTGGCGCACCGCGAATGGCTGTCAATAATTCGTTTGGAGTAATTAAATTCATTATCTCCGGGTATTGGAAAACGGTGCAGATATGAGCTCAGTTGTGAAATTCCACCACTTTAGCCAGCTGAATTGGTTCAGCTCGGTATAGCTTGGAGTAATATTTTTGTGTTTCAATTGCCACTTCAGCTGGTGTATCTGCAATGAAATCATCCGATCTTTCCACCTGGGTGTAGGACATACTCTGGTGTGGTGCAAATTTTTTTTAAAGAAATATGCGGTGCACTTGTCACCTTTAGTGATGCATGTGGCCCTGTATTGGACATAAACCCAATGTTTGTGTTGCCTTTCGAGGTGCATTGAGGTGGGCGGCTGCCTCTGCCCTTCTGGCCCCATGAAGGGCTGTATCCTGTAGCTGGAATGTTGGACTCAAAGTGGGCCAATTCCACCAGAGCGCGCGATTTAACCGCCGATGTGGCTTGTGAGTGTCTGGAGGAGAGATGGCGATAGTGGTGGATGGTGTCCTCTTTGAAAGTTGCCCATGTGGAAATGGGGTCCGCGCAAAACGGTGCAACAAACGATATTGCCAAAGTTGCCTCTTCCACCCACGTGGAGAATCCTGGCAATGTGAACTTGGGGGGGCGGATTTTGCACCAATGTGGGGCCTTAGCAACTGTGACCGGTAGGTGGTAGGTTATCAAGACCAGTCGGTGGTTGGAGAATTCCATTTTCATTGTTTTAAAGTGGGAGATGTGGAGTTGGAATTTTGCCGGTGTTAGAATAAGGACGATGTGGGTCATGGACCTTAATTGGCTGTTTTGGATGAGGGGACATGTCATGTTTTTGAGCAGCGGGGCATGTCACAGCAGTGCATCCATTAACCCAAGGGTGGCCTTTAGAAAGTGTGGTTCTACATGACCCTGTTGGGCGTGAGGGAGGCCACCAGTCCATTGGTGAGGTTTGCCAACAGTTCATGTCGCCAACTAGGAAAGAATCAGGGGGTAGCAGGAGGGATTTGACTGACGAGAAAATTCCCCAACACTCGTGTGCACCATTTGGGGGCATAGATGTTGATGATTGCGCGTGCTACGTCAGTCCACAAGAAGGTGATGATGAGCACTCGGCCATTTAGGAATGTTTCTGAGGATGTGAATTTGAAAAAAAAATGATTTTCTAACTAGCACCCCACAGTGCTTCAACCAAAAGGATAGGGATGGGAGGAGCATTGTTTTCCAACCTACCTCAGAACCTCATGGACAGTGGGACTCCTGGATGGCCAGGATATCTACAGGTAAATTGTGTTGTAAAAAACTCAGTTTCCTAGCCTGGGACAGGGAGGCCTTGAGTCTGGCAATATTCAACATCCCTAGAGTGAAGGTTTCCCCCATTGCACCTTAAGTGTGAGGGTGGGGCCCCCGGGCCCACCAGCCTCTTCTAGGTCCCCACGGGCTTTCACAGCAGCATGGGTGTTAGCAGCAATGCTATCAAAGTTTTTGTTGATTTTTGCGGAAAGAGTCACATTGGCTTTGGCCTTTGCTTTTTGTTTTCCCGACGTCAGACAAATTTTTTGCAGTGTGGATGAGTTCAGTGCACCGTTGAGCGTGTCAAAAAAAATTTTTCAGTTGGGATAGGTCCCAAGTCAGTTTTGACTGGAGCTTGGGTGCAACGATTGGGTGAGATTGAATCTCCCATTGGATCCTCGGATTGAGTGGCCCACTTGGCATGGGCTTCCCAATCTGATTGGATGATGGATTCCTGAGTTGCTTCCACCGTGAAGGTCTCCATGTCCTCCTGGCATTGTGAGTGTGGGATAGCGGTGGTGGTCTTTGCCACTTCCTTGGCTGTGGCCCTATAGGCCTGCTTGGCCTTCTTCTGCTCCTGCGGGGAGATAGGCTTTACCATTAGGTAGCAGCCTTGTGCTCCCCACGGGAAAGCCTCCTTGGTGCTTGCAGTTGGTTCATAGTGCGCCTCTCCACTGGCCATGGCCAACGAGGGGTGCTCTTGGAATATGACGCCCTCCTTGATGGGGCATGCGTGCGCCTTATGGCCAAACGCATCACAGTGGGTGCAAATGGGGGCGCGCTGTCCACAGTCACCCAGAACGGATGGGTGGTATGCCCTGCGATATCAATAAAAGTGGAGGGTGGGATCTGGGTTAGGTCCTTCACAATCTCCTCAGTTGGGGTCAGAACTGCGATGGCCTTGCCAGTGCACAGATGTGCATCAGCGTGAAGCGTTGCATTTCAAAAAATTGTATTTCGCCATATACGGAAAGACCATCTTTCAGGTGTTGTTCCTTCATGTCACGTTTTACTGTAGTAGGCAAAAAGTCAAATGTGAGGAAAATTTGGTTTGATTTTGTCCATCTGGTGCATTTGGTTTCGATGACCCATTGCCCTTCGGGGAGGTCAACCACTATGCGCACCGCTGCAGCCTCATCTGCTGCTTTTTTGCTTTCAAAACCTAGGTCCAGTCAACTATGCAACATGGAATGAGGTGCAACATACACCGCGGTCAGGAAAACTTTGTGTACATCTTCACAAATTTTTTCCCATGAGGCCGTTTTTTGGATGTCCAGATACACATGGACTCCAAATTCCACCGACAAAAGTGGCTGGGAGTGTGGCGTGTTGATGTACTGTTTGCATCGTGCTTGCCACGCGAGTATCTCTGGGAAAATTATGACCACCAGTTTTTTAAGATTTTTGTCTATTCCGCCGGATTCTCTAGGGGTTTTCAAACGTTGGAGGCCGCGGGCCTTCCAACTGCTCCTCTTACCTTGCTTGCCCAACTTCTCCCTGACATAAGCGCAGACTAATATCCTCTGTGATATTATCAAACTAGATTCAGTCTTGAATTGAATAGGTTGCAATAGTGATTGCAACGAGAAAGAAAAGTTAGTCTATCTCTTTTTTAAACAGAGTGACAGTGTATGCTTCTTTGCCTCCAGTTAGAAGGCATGTTTCCATAATGCACTTGTTCATGGAAGATAAAATAATATTAGATATGTTATTAAAATATTTTATATAAAAACATAAGGAATCCCATCAGGTCCAGGGCATTTCCCTCATGGTGCATCGCATACTACTTCCCATAATTCCTCACACAATATTAGGTTAATTATATTGTTATTTTGACATCAGAAATCCCACCTCCTGGTATCCCCAAAAATTTTACTCCAAAACGTAAGATTAACTTAAAAGCTACATAAAATGTCACCAAGACTATCCAGAACGTGGTAACTGTAGCACGGAACCCAAAAGCTAAGATTACTTGAACCAACATTGCAACATTCGTTAAAATTACCTGATGCCTGCATTAAAGCTGAAAAAGCTTTAGCCGATTATTACTGCCATTTTTGTGGTTGGCAATTACTTGGAAGTACCAATCATCAGTGATATTGAACCACATACTGCTGATGCCCTGACGCCCTTGCTATCTGCCTTGACACACACCCTACTCTGGGGAGAGATAGCTGCTGCTGAAGATGAGCCCCTCAATCCCCCCTCCCCTTCCACCATGGAGGGAATGCGGCTTCCGCTGCCCACCTGGTTGGCTGTTTTGTTCTGTGATTCAATTAATCACTCATTTGGGCGTTCTGTTTGAATCAATTAGTTATGTTATTATTTTAGTTTAAATTTTTTTTTAGTTTGGTAATGTCCATCCCCTGTTCAGCTTACCTCAGTTAAATAAAAAAATTGTTGTTTTGAGCCATGGTGTCAGTATGTGCATTTGAGAGGATTTGTTTTGATTTTTGCTGGTTTGACTGGTTTATTTTTATTAATACGAGGATGGCCGACCAGGGGACAGACACATCCGATATATAGGAGCAGGGAAAGCGGAAAACAGAAATGGGAAGAGAGCGCAAAACAAAGGAACTCAAAAGATACGACTTGGCACACTTTGGTGTGGCTGGGGGGCCACAGGTGGTGGGTGACTAGACCTTGAGTGGCATGGCAACTCATGGGCTAGTAGGGTGTACCGCCTATGAAGACTGTGAGGTTTTCAATGTCATAACGAAGGAACCAGATTGGAATCCAGGTGCCCATCTGTTTCTTCCATCTGTGTTGGAGTGAGCCGAACAGCCAAGCTTGAAAATGGTCAGCCAAATGGCTGTGGAACCTGATGATGGCTTGGTTAAGATTGTGGAAGATCCCGTTGAAGGCGTCAAGGATAATTGTGTGAATGGACCATATTGCAATGCACACAATTAGACCCCACAGTGTCTGGGGGATAGGTGAGGCCATGTTGAGTGCCATGATATCGCGGGATAGTCGGAATTTGGTTGTAGGTGATTGTTGAAACAAGTGCGTCACGTTGGCCCAGATATGCGCAGATGGCGGGCACTCTTCCAGGCGGTGCGCTAGTGTGTTGGGTCCGCCACAGATGGCGCATGTCTTGAACATTGAGAAAGTACAGTCAGCTGTTCTATATGTATGGTGCAGGTATTGACACATTGTGGAGCACACTTGTGGGGATAGGAGGGGGCAGGTGACGAGATTCCACACCTGTTTTTGGGTGTTCAAGTAATATGGGACGTCTTGGTGGTCTAGGTAGTCAATCCTGGACAGAGGGAAGGGTGGTAATGGGGCAGGTACGTTAGACACCGTTTGTCCTCTGTGGAGTTGCACATATCCAGTTTGAGGGTGAATGTCTTCAGATTGCTGTTCATAGGAGAAGCTCCAATCCCCTTGTCTTAGGTTGTATAGGATGCGTTTGAAATACCGATTGGTGTTGTGCGGTCCAGTGGCGTTTGGATGTGTTACAAGGTACTTCATCAGGGTCACCGGGTTGGAGGGGGACCTCAGATGTAGTGCCCTTGCAAAATTGGTCTGTGCTTGGCCCAGTGGGGGGATGGTGGGTTGGGTGACGTTGTGGAGGCTATCCATGAGCCTAGGATTTGCGTTGCTCTTTCCGTGAAGTTGAGCAGCCCCATCCCACCTCTCTTCTGTGGGCCGTTGTTTAATCTCCAGCCTGACAGGTGCACGGTATCCAGACCAGAGCCAGTTCTTCAGGAGCTTGTAGACTGCGTTGGTAAAATTGGCGGAGAAGGGGATCGCGTGGGCAGCAAACCATAACTTTGATAGGATCAGGGAGTTGGCTAACACAACTCTTCTGGTTAGGCTGGCTTTACTCATCCGCATACATGTCATTATTTTTGTGATGTTGTCCAAAATGTTGGTTTCTATGGTGTCAAGTGCATATCCACCAGCTTCGAGCCATATGCCCAGATGACGGACTGGGTTGGTGACAGGGTGGTGTGCAAAGGGTAAACACAGTGGTTTTACTAGCTTGGATCGTTGTTGTGTGGTTGGATGTGTGGTTGGTTGGTTTGTGTGGTGGTGTGAGGGTGGGGCCCAGTTTGAACTGAATTTGCCCATAACAATTACCTCTGTTTTCTGTTTGTTCAGCATGGCGTTACTCACTGATCCATACTGATGAATAATGCGCTCAATCGCCCTGGCATCCCTATTGCCTGAGACTCCAACAACGCAGTCATCAGCAAAGGCGAGCATTTTGGTTGGTGGTTGTCCCTCCAATCTGATTCTGGGGAGCTTTGAGTTTGCAATGCAGAGGAGGGGGTCAAGGGTAAAATTGTATAGTAGGGGGATAAGCGGTCACCTTGTTTAAGGCCTCTTTGGGGGGTGATGGTGTAGGTTAGGATTCCTGGGCCTCTGATTGCAAACCTGGCTGAGCGCGTTAGGAGGAGCGCCCAGTTTATAAAGCGGGGTGGTAGGTTGAAAGCCTTCAAACATTGTTCTAGGTATCCCTAGTGTAATCAGTCATATGCTTTCTTTTGGTCCAGGAAAGCAAGGGCGCCTGTGGGGTTAGTTTGGCAGATGTTGGCAATTGTGTGGATATTATCCCAAACTGAGCGATTTGGGATGAATCCAAATTGATGGGGGAGAGGGTTGTCTGAGCAATGCAACCCAGACGTTTGGCTAAAATTTTAGTTAGTGTTTTAATGTCAGTATTGGTGAGAGCAATTGGGCGCCTTTTGTTTAGATCTGCCTGGTCTCCTTTTTTGAAAAGTGTGACCACATATTCATCTTGGCCACCAGGTAGAAGGGATGTGTCTTCCAGGCACTTATTCATAGTTGCCAGTAGTAATGGTGCGATATGTTTAAAATATTTTTTAAAAATTCATATGAAAAGCCATCAGGACCAGGGCACTTGTTGCATGTTGTTGATCTTATTATCTCCCATAGTTCATCTTTAGTTAATGGTGCTGCAAGGTCTGGTTGGCCAGCTATAGTATCAATATTAGCAGATGATAGAAATTTTTCATTTTTGTTAGGTGATGCGAAATCCATCGTGTACAGGTCAGTGTAAAATCGGTGTAATTCAGCTGATATTTCTGATGGTGTAGATGCCATTGTGTCATCTGCTCGGCGGACCTGTGTGCAGGTCGCCAACGTTGAAATTGGTTTAAAATTGCAGAAAAATTGGGCCGTGTGAGTTTCTCCAGATAAAACGTATATTGTTTTATAACATACTACGGTGTAATGCTGGTGTTTCCTAAAGAGGGAGTTTACCTGTATCAATAGCTGGAACCATAGGCGGCTCCATTGGGGGGTGTATCCCTCACGAGGTGTGTTGTTTTCTAAGTGTTGAGGCTGTCTGATAGCTTTGTTGATTGTCGCGGATATTGCGCCTGTTTTTCTGGAGTTTAGATGGCAGGCTTTCTTGGTTGCATAAGCCTTGAATATTTCCTACTTGGCGATAGGATTCCCATCAAGTGTTTGTCTTTCTTGCTGTGTTGTTAGCACCATCTCGATCTAAAGTTTAAGCTCTGGAAGGTGGATGGTGCTTGGGTGAACTCTGTGCCAGGTTGGTGGTTTTTCATGTTTTTCTGAGGACAATAGCGCTATCAAGACCATTCAATGGTCGGAGAAAGGGATAATTGTTGTTGTAAAGTTTGATACTTGATGCCGGAAGTCTATAGGGGAGAGCATCAGGTCAATCTGGGTCATTGAGACCAGCTGGTTATTATTGTAGTGGGGCCTCATCATGTTGGCCAGGGTGGGAGCTTGTTTGGGAATGGTGTTGCATAGGCCCAACGTTGCCTTTAGTATGCATAGTTCTGTGTGGCTGCAGGGTATAGCCCTAGACTTGGGCCAGCAGTCAGTATTAGTGTTAAGCCAGCAGTTGAAATCTCCTGCGAAAAACGTTGCCTCGGAGAAATGGATTGAGAGGATATCAGAAAAAAATTTTAGCGGTCATTCGGATCATTTGGGGCATACACACACCCCATGGCAAGATTTTCTCCATTCCACTTGAGGTTCGCTAGGAGCAGCCATCCCTCCAGGTGGGAGGATGTGCTTTGGATTTTTACTGGAGGGTTACAGTTTGTTTAAATTACCATCCCACAATGGTATGTCCAAAAAGATTGTGCCAGAAGGAGCATGGTTGACCATGACTCCTCCTCCCCCAGTGGACAGTGGGGCTCTTGGATGGCCAAGATGTCCACGGGGATATTGTGCAGAAAAGCCATTTTTTTGGCCCAAGACATGGGGGCCTTGGCTCCCACGATGTTGAGCGTCCCTATGTTGATTGTGGTAGTCCACACATCAGGAACGCTGGGGTGACCCACTGAGGTCACCCAGTTCCTTATCGTAAGTCATACTGTGAGTATGGGGTTGACTAGCCAGATTTGTTCCAGTGTGTTGATCAGCAGCCTTGGTGCTAGCATTGTTCAGTTTCTTCTGGCTTGGATTACACCGTGGATTTTGGGTCTGGCGTGGGTTGGCTTTTGCCCCATTAAAAAAATTTTTTTGCCAGTTGCCTGTGGGTTTGATGGGCAGAAACTAGGAGTTGGGGTGGTTGGGTCTTGTGCATAGGTGTTGTCACATTTAATTGGCTGAAGTGGTCTTCCATATCATCGCCTATCACATGTGATTGGCTGGGAGGATCCCCAGTGGTGCAATGTGAATCTGCTCCTGCTTGGTTGGAGGTGTTTGATTGGTTGTGTCCAAAAAATTTCGTCATTTTGGTTGTGTTGGGTTTTATGTGGAGGATCTGAATGGTTATTCCGCTGTGCTGCCATGGAATCCACCTGAATTTGTTCCGTGGAATTTGTGGTATGAGTTTGGGTATCAGCGGAATTTGCGGCCTGCTTGCGGGCAGTCTGTGTGTGACAGTGGTCCTTGCGCTAGATGGGCTCAATTAAAGCAATATTGGCTCTTTCGCCCCAATAGAAGGCTTAAGTGAAGTCCCTAATTTTGCCAAAAGTTGGGCTTGTTTCATCCATATTGTCCTCACAAAATTCTGGTGCTTCAATCCCGCACTTGATGGGGCATGCATAGTCTTTGTGGCCTATTGCTGAGCTGAATTCGCAGATAGGTGGGGTGTGTTCTGGTGTGATATGGAAGGGGCGAGATATGCTGCCATTGGGGAGGTTGATGGTCGCCATGTGGGGAATGAGGGTGATGTCCTCTGCCGCGTCCTGATCCAGTTCAATAATGGCTATTGCCTTTCCTGTGCGCAGGTGGGGCAGGAGGGGGAATTTTTGAATTCAAACTGTTTGATTACTCCATAACCTTTAAAGCCCCCATAGAGTTCATCCATGAGGATATTATGGTGCATGGTGCTCAGGAGTCAGTCAAATATGATGAATAGGTCATTTGCCTCATTCCATCATGTGTGCACTGTGCAGATGGTGCAGTCTTCATTGTTGATTTTTATGGAGAATTTGATTTTTGCTGCTTCCACCACTTCTTCCGCGGATATGAACCTGACGTCCACCCATCCTCTGTGTAGATTTTTTTAGTTTATTAAGATGGTGTTTGGGAAAGTTGTGGAGAAGGCTTTCCCCATTCTTTCCCATGATTCAAGGAAAGTATCACTGACATAATTCTAAGGCCGTGCTCAAGGGAGGACAAGGGTTGGGAACGTTCTATTTTGGTATATGCGCCCATTTTTTGCAGGAATTGCAAAACTCTGGGTGCAGCACTGTACTCACCCTTTTTGGTGGGAGGGTGTGTCAACATTCCACTGGGGCGTTTTTCCCCGGTGGGTTGGGAGGGCTTCAGGCCTTTTGTACTGGCCACTTTTGCCCAACTTGTATTGTTGCGGACAAATTTGCTCATATTCCAGGTTGATTGTCAATCACGGAGAAATTGCATAAAATCGTGTTACTAAAAGTGATAATAACGGGAAAGAAAAGCGGTTTTGCCATTTAGAATTATATAGTTTCATATAAAACCTGTGTAATTTGGTTGTGACTTCTTCAGGTGTTTCCACTATGAATTTGTCCAGTCGTTGGACCTGTGTACAGGCTAGCATATTTTTTGGGCACGAAAATGACAGAAAAAATAGCTTGATCAATTTTCTCCATCTTTTAGGTTTTTTGCTGTATTTAAAACCTAAATCAGTGTTGGTTTTCATGTATCAGGGTTTTTAGCTGAGAGAAACCTCTGCCCATTTGCATCTCCATCCAGGGCTATATATGTGCATGAGACATTATTTTACAGGTGATTGATTTCTGCCAAGGCGTGTTTGATGATGGGTGAAGCTGCCCTGTATCTTCTTAATGCTGTGTGTTTATCCTGTTGTGTTGATTTTTTAAATTTTCCCAGGTGGTTAATGGGTCCAAACAGAAAAAAGTTTGAAAATCTGTGTTGAGGATATTTTCTTCACCCAGGATTGAAATTCTGAGTTAACTAAATTTTATGGTAATATTCTGCACCATCTGGGTGCTTGGGTAGTTGTTTCCGCTGGTGTGAAGGACATGAAACTAGCTGATGGTCAGAGAATTTGATTTTTGTAGTCTTGAATTTATGAATTTGGTGTCAGATTCTAATGGTGCGAGTATTGGGTCTATCTGTGACATAGAGACAATTACACCTTTGTGCACATGTGGGCGTGTCATGTTCAGTAGGAAGGGTTACCTTTTAGGTAGTGGATCATATAGTCCCAGTGTGGCCTTTATCATGCAAAGTTCCACTTCCCCTCGTGGTGTCTCCTTTATGTGTGGCCAACAGCCAGTATCTGGGTTAATCTAGCAGTTCATGTCTCCCATGACAAAAGTGTTTTCTGGAAGATGGAGTTGTGTTAGAGCTGTTAAAATTTCTCATCAGCCCATTGCACAGTTTGGTGCATACACAATGCTATTGTGTGCACTTCTTTGTACCATGAGAAGGTAATGGTTAGTATGCAGCCATCCAGGAACAAATTTTTATTAATGAATTTAAAGTTTTGGTTTGCATGTACTATCACCCCACAGTGTTGTGACCAAAACAATATTGTTGGGAGGAGAATGTTTTCGCATGACTCCTCCTTTCCCTGTGGACAGTGGATTTCCTGCACCGCCAGTATATTCACAGGTGGGTTTTGCAGGACACTCAACTACTTGGCCCAGGACATTAAGGCCTTGAGTCCGGCTATGTTCAGCATTTCTATCTCTACTGAGATGCCCAATGCGCCTCAGGAGCGGTTAGCAGACCCCCGTCCCTACTATTTCACCCTCATTGCTCTCCATTGCATCTTTGCTGTAGAGAGCATAACTATGATTAGGAGTTGGTATGTATTCTGCCCCTTCCATTACCACTGCTTTGCTCCTCACATGCCTTTGTTGGTTTTCAATTTATCATTGCAGTGAACATGTGTGCTCTTATTGGCCACATTTACATTTTTCACATTCCATTTTTTATTTTTGCTTTCAATTACGTTGGGCTCAGAAATTTTTTTGTAGGGGGAGGGTGCTGAACCCCTGTTTTGCCATATCTGCTTCCAAATCGGGTTTCAATAAATCCATTCTGTTGGATTGGTTGTTTGGTTTTTGTGAGATCTGATTGGCTCATTGTTTCAAATTATTAAATTTATTGTGGGGAAGGCCGACCATGGAACGGGCAATTCCGAATATGACTCAGAAGAGACAAAACTTAGTAACATGGAAGGCACCCCAGAGAAGCGATGCTTTCTCTTGTTGCCAGCAGGGAACGCCACTTATGGGGAGGGGGAGGGGACGTGTGAAGGGGCCGTAGCCACTATTGAGCACATATGGAGGAAGGGGTCTGATTTGATGAACAAGACTGGGAACCAGGAGGAGACCAGCTGTCAGCGACGTGGTGGGAGGTATCCAAACATCCATGCTTTGAGGTGGTCCACCAAATGAGACCGGAATCTGTGGACAGTTTCTGGGAGGGTGGGGGTGGAGCCTGCGATGGCATCTAAGACGATCGTGTGGATGGTCCACATGGCGATTGCAACCACCAGAGCACGGAGGGAGGGTGGAAGGGAGGAGGCCATTTTTAGAGCAAACATATCTCTTGACAGACTGAAGGGATGCGTTTGATCCTGGCCCAGCAGACGTTAACTTCGCGCCATATCACTTTAGAGTGGGGCACTTCTCCAGGCGGTGGAACAGCGTTCCATACTGGCCACACATGACACAGGATGAGTGTAAAGCGTTAGAGCGCTCAGCTGTACGATACACCCGCCTCAGGCAGCGCCACGCATGGGAGCAGATTTGAGGCTGCAACAGAGGATGGTGTATGATCTCAGATAGTTTTTGGGTCTCAATGGAGTAAGGGATGTCCATCATGTCCAGGTAGTCCACCCTGGATAGGACATGGGGCCGAATGGGGATCACGCCATCATGGATGGGTAGCCCCTGTACCTCTTGCGTGAACTGAGGAGAGGGGCGGCCTCTTCGGGTTGTATGTCCGCTAATACAAATTCTCCACTCTGCGCTTCGCATGGAGAGTAGGATTCGTTTGTAGTGGGTTTTAGTCCCGTGAGGACCTGTGGCCGATGTGTGTGATGCGAGGTATTTCATCAGGGAGTGGGGGTTCAATGGATTGTTGAGGCCCAAGGCGCGGGAGAAGTTGGAATGGGCTGCACTGGACCAGTGTTGGGAGGGGAGTGTAGGGGCGGTGACAGCCACGATCCAGGTGCCCAGGATATTGGCAGCGTGGGCTTTGAAGTCAAGCAGGCCATGCCACCATGATGATGAGGGCCAAACATGACCTCTAGCCGTACTGGTGGAGGGCGGCCTGACCAAAGCCATCCTTGCAGCAAGGCATACAAGGATTTGAAGAAGCTTGGTGAGTAGGGGATGGTGTGGGCTCCGAACCAGACTTTGGAGAGGAGCATAGAGTTGGCTAAAACAACCCTGCCAGTAAGGGAAGTAGGGTGGGCTCTGAGAGCTGCGATTCGCTTCGTCACGTTGTCCAGAATACAGCACTCCATTACTGCTGACGCATATCCGCCTGCCTCCATCCACACGCCCAGATGGCGAACCAGTCCTATGGTAGGACGTGGTACAAAGGGGAGCACCAGTGGGGCGGTGTGTGTTGGGTTAGTAGGGCGAGGACGTGTTCGAGCAGATGGGCCAGGTTGGGAACTAATTGCTGGGGCCCAGCAGTTCTGAAACCGACCAAGGAGGATGATTTCAGTTTTGGAAGCGTTCAGTGCCACGTTGCTTACCCGGGAATATTCCTGGATGAGAGCTTCAAGCGCGCGTGCATCTTGGTTAGACACCCCAACCACACAATCATCTGCGAATGCCATTATCTTGACTGGGGCTTGGCCTGGCACATGGACCCCAGTGAGTTGGGCATTCACATTTCGCAGTAGTGGGTCAAGGCTGAAGTTGTATAAGAGTGGGCTGAGGGGGTCCCCTTGTCACAAGCCCCTTTGAGGGCGGACTACTTCCGTTAGGAAGCCAGGGCCACGTACTGTCATTGTTGCAGATTCCGTGAGCAGCATTACCCAGTTGATGAAGTGAGGGGGTAAGCGGAAGTGATGGAGGCAGGCCCTGAGGTATTCCCAGTTTACTCTATCATAGGCCTTTTGTTGGTCCAAGAATACAAGTGCCCCAGAGGCTGTGGACTGACATACATTAGCCACAGAGTGCACTTTATCCCAAATCGACCTTCTGGGTATGAAACCAAATTGTTCTGGGGAGATGGTGGCAGAAGCTACAGTCCCTAAACAGTTAGCCATGATTTTTATTAAAATTTTGGTGTCTGTGTTTGTTAGAGAAATGGGGTGCCAGTTGGCTAAGTCTAGCTTATCCCCTTTCTTGAAGAGTGTGAAAGTAAAGGCCTCATGTTCTCCTGGTAGGAGGCGCGTTTCCAACAGGCTTTGGTTAAGTGAGGCGAGCAGCAGTGGGGATATATATTTAAAATACTTTTTGTAGAACTCATATTGAATGCCGTCTGGGCCTGGGCATTTTCAGTTTGGTGCACTGTGAATGGCTGTCCATAATTCGTTCGGAGTAATCAAATTCATTATTTCTGGGTATCAGAAAAAGGTGCAGATGTGGGCTCAGTCAAGAAATTCTGCCACTTCGGCCAGCTGAATTGGATTGGATTGGTCCAACTCGGAATACTTTTGTGTTTCGATTGCCAATTCAGCTGGTGTATCTGCAATTAAATCATCCAATCTTTGCACCTGTGTGTAGGACATACTCTGGCATGGTGCAAAATTTTTTTTAAAGAAATGTGCGGTGCACTTGTCACCTTTTGTGAAGCGTGTGGCCCTGTACTGAACACAAACCTGATGTTTGTGTTACCTTTCGAGTGCATTGAGGTGGGTAGCTGCCTCCGCCCAATTCTGGCCCCATGCAGAGCTGTATCCTGTAGCTGGGATGTCGGACTCCAGGTGTGCCAACTCTGCCAGATTGCACGAAATGACTGCCAATTTGGCCCATGAGCATCTGGAGGAGAGATGGCGAGAGTGGTGGATGGTGTCATCTTTGAAAGTTGCCCATGTAGAAATGGGGTCCACGCAAAATGGTGCAACAAACTTTCTTTCTAAAGTTGCCACTTCCACCCACGTGGAAAATCCTGGTGACACAAGCTCGGAGGGGCAGATTTTACACCAGTGTGGGGCCTTAGCAGCTGTGGCAGGTAGGTGGTAGGTTAGTGAGACCAGTCGATGGTCAGAGAATTCCATTTTTGTTGTTGTGAAGTAAGAGATGTGGGGTTGAAATTTCGTCGGCATTAGGATAAGGTTGATGCAGGTCATGGACCTTAGTTGGCCGTTGTGGATGTGGGGGCATATCATGTTTTCGAGCAGCGGGGCGTGTTGTGGCAGTACATCCATTAACCTGAGGGTGGCCTTTAGAATGCGCAGTCCTACGTGACCCTGGGGGGCATGGGGTGAGGAAGGCCACCAGTCCGTTAGTGTGTTTAGCCAACAGTTTATAGCACTGACTAGGAAAGAGTCTGGGGGTAGCAGGAGGGATTTGACTGACGAGAAAAATTCCCAATGCTCGCGTGCACTGTTTGGGGCATGGATTTTGACGATTGCATGCGCTACGTCAGCCCACAAGAAAGTGACAACAAGCACTTGGCCATTTAGGAATGTTTCTGAGGATAAAAATTTAAAAAAATTGTTTTCTAAATTAGCACCCCACAGTGCTTCAACCAAAAGGATAGGGATGGGAGGAGCATTGTTTTCCAAGCTTCCTCAGAACCTCGTGGACAGTGGGACTCCTGGACGGCCAGGATATCCCTTGGGTAAGTTGTGTTATACTAAACTCAGTTTCCTAGCCTGGGATGGGGAGGCCTTGAGTCCAGCAATATTCAACGTCCCTAAAGTGAAGGTTTCCCCCATTGCACCTTAGGTGCGAGGGGGTGGGCACCCAGGCCCACCAGCCTCCTCTAGATCCCCACGAGCCTTCACAGCAGCGCAGGCGTTAGCAGCAATGCTATCGGGGTTTTTGTTAATTTTTGCGGAAAGAGTTGCATTAGCTTTAGCCTTCGCTTTTTTCCCGATGTCAGACAAATTTTTTGTGGTGCAGATGAGTTTGGTGCACCGTTGAGCAGGTCAAAAAAAATTTTCAGTTATTATGGGTCCCAAGTCAGTTTTGACTGGAGCTTGGGTGCAATGATTGGGTGAGATTGAATCCCCCATTGGATCCCCGATTGAGTGGCCCGCTTGGCGTGGGCTTCCTAATCTGATTGGTTGATGGATTCCCAAGTTGCTTCTGCCGCAAAGGCTTCCATGTCCTCCTGGCGTTGTGAGTGTGGGATAGCAGTGGTGGCCTTGGCCACTTCCTTGGCCGCAGCCCTGCGGGCCTGCTTGGCCTTCTTCCTCTCTTGTGGGGAGATAGGCTTTATCAGTAGGTAGCAGCCTTGTGCTCCCCACGGGAAAGCCTCTTTGGTGCTCGTGGTTGGTTTGTAGTGCGCCTCTCTGCTGGCCATGGCCGCCGAGGGGTGCTCTTGGAATGTGATACCTCCTTGGTGGGGCATGCATGGACCTTATGGCTGAACGCATCACAGTGGGTGCAAATGGGGGCGCGCTATCCACGGTCACCCGGAATGGGTGAGTGAAATGCCCTGTGATATTGATAAAAGTTACTGTGGGATCTGAGTTAGGTCCTTTGCAATCTCCTCGGTTGGGGTCAGGACTGCGATGGCTTTGCTGGTGCACAGGTGTGGCATCAGCGTGAAGCGTTGCATTTAAAAAGATTGTATTTCGCCATATACAGCGAGACCATCTTTCAGGTGTTGTTCCAAAATGTCACATTTTACCATAGTAGGCAAAAAGTCAAACGTGAGGAAAATTTGGTTTGATTTTGTCCATTTGGTGAATTTAGTTTCAATGACCTGTTGCCCTTTGGGGAGGTCAACCACTATGCACCGCCGCAGCCTTGTCTGCTGCCTGTTTGCTTTCAAAACCTAGGTCCAGCCAACCGCATGACATGGAGTGAGGTGCGATGTACACCGCGGTCAGGAAAATTGTGTGTACATCTTCATAAAATTTTTCCCATAAGGCCGTTTGTTGGATGTCCAGATGCACGCAGACTCCAAATTCCACCGATGAAAGTGGCTGGGAGTGTGGCGTGTTGATGTACTGGTTGCATCGTGCTTGCCATGCGAGTATCTCCAGGCAAGTAGTGACCGCCGGTTTTTTAAAATTTTTGTCTATTCCGCCAGTTTCTCCGGGGCGTTTTCAATCGTTGGAGGCTGCGGGCCTTCCACCTGCTCCTCTTACCTTACTTGCCTAACTGCTCTCTGACATGGGCGCAGACTAATCTCCTCTGTGAGATTATCAAACTAGATTCAGTCTTGAAATGAATAGGTTGCAAAAGTGATTGCAACAAGAAAGAAAAGATTTGATTGGCTCATTGTTTCAAATTCATTCATGTCTTCCTGGATCTGTTCCAGCAAGATGGATGATTCCACTGAGGCCTTTGCCTTGGCTTCGGCCAACTTGTGAGCTTGTTTGGCTATTTCTTTTGTTCTTTTGGGGAAATTAAGTCAATTATTTCATGTTGTCCATGTTCTCCCAGTTAAATGCTTGTGTGGTGTCATGATTTTGGCATACTCTGAGTCATCTTCGCCCATTTCTTCCTCACAGAATTCCGTTTCTAGGCCTTCTTTTAAAAAACAAACATGAACCTTGTGCCCAAAGGCCTGGAAGTGATTGCATATGGGGGGGCGCTCGCTCCACTGTTGCATGGAATAGTTGGGATTTTATCCTATCAATAGTGAAGGATGCAATGTAGGGGATTTTTATGGTATCTCACTACCTCCTGGTTTGGGGAAATGATTGCAATTGCCTTCCCAGTGCTAAAGGACAGCATCAGCTGTACTCTTTGCATTTCAAATTGTTTATTTCTCCAAAGGCTTCTAAGCCTTCCTGGAGATGTCATTTGACTACTGTGTGCTCCAGTGTAGTCAGAAGGTAGTCAAAAATATGAAAATGTCTTTGGATTCTGTCCAAAGTGTGCGTTTGGTCAATACCAAATGCTGACCATCAGGAAGGTTGAGCACTATTCTGACCTTAACTGCTTCATTTGCTTCTTCTGCTGTTTTGAAAACAAGATATACCCAACCTTTGCAGATAGTATAAATTGTTAAGTACACTGCGTGCAGGAATAATTTAAGTTGGGCTTTGCCAAACTTTTCCCACATTGTTGGTGTCTCTATGCCCAAGAATACATGTATCCCATATTCCACCAATGACAGTGGTTGCGAGTGGGATACTTCCATGTAACTGGATAATCTCTTTCTGCTAAGAATCACTTTTCGAAAATCAATTCATCCTGAAATTGAGCTCCACTAAAGAGATTTACGAAAACTATTAGCAAATATGACGGGAAACCCCGCAGAAGAACCCGCAGGCTATGCCAAAAGAGCCAGCACCACCCCAAATGAAGCAACCCTCGGTTATCCACCTTAGGGTCAACCAGAATCACCCGCTCTCAAGCAGCAGCCATGAAAGCAGGCACCACCCCCAACCTGGAGCTACTTCAACTAGCGCCAGTTCACCTGATCGCACTTCTGCAACCTGCACGCCTAACAGCTCTGTGTGCGCTGCCTCCCACCAACCCGCTGGGCCCCCTCCAACCAAGGAGGCCATCACCCACGCTGTTTTAATGGCGTCTGCTCAGTTGAATGCAACTCAGCCCATTCAGGCATTCACCTCCCCCATTGTGTCAGCTAATTCAGCCCCATCTATTATTGCTGACGCCGTGTATCTGGCTCCATCCATGAGGGGCGATACCCAGCTACCTGGCCCCCAAATCCTCAGACGTAAGGTTGGATTAGCCGCACATTCTGGTTCACTAAGCACCAAATTGGGACAATCTACTATTCCCAATGAGGATTCAAATGGTTCGGATTTTGGAACTTCACATCAGTTCCAATCTCACCCGTCCCATTTGAACACCGTAATTGGCACTTCTCAAGTTGGCACTTTATCTCCATATGCTGAAAACGACCAATTCACCAATCAGCCAATGAGTTTTGCCCACAAAATCACAGCAAATACTCGGGCTGAATTTACCCAAATAGATTGGGATGGTGATGAAACATCGCCCTCCTCCCAATTGGCTGGAGTTAATTCCAATCTGGGTGGGACTCCCCAATTTAGCGAGGCCCAACAATCACTTGGCCCCCAAACCCTCAGATGTAAGGTTGGATTAGCTGCACATTCTGGTTCACTAAGCACCAAATTGGGACAATCTACTCTTCCCAATGGGGATTTAAATGGTTCAGATTTTGGAACTTCACACCAGTTCCAATCTCACCCATCCCATTTAAACCCCATAATCGGCACTTCTCAAGTCGGCACTTTATCTCCATATGCTGAAAACGACCAATTCACCAATCAGCCAGTGAGTTTTGCCCACGAAATCACAGCAAATACTTGGGCTGAATTTACCCAAATAGATTGGGATGGTGATGAAACATTTCCCTCCTCCCAATTGGCTGGAGTTAATTCCAATCTGGATGGGCCTCCCCAATTTAGTGAGGCCCAAAAATCCGCCCCTCAATTTAATATGACGCCAGCAACTGCTGTAACATTCAAGCAACAAGGGAACTCCGCAAACTTGTCCAAACCACCAGCTCACACTCAACCCGCAATTGCAGACCAAAGCAAACACAAACGTACCAAAGGAGCCACTGGGGCGTGGCAAAAACCTCTGGAACTAACACTACCCAAAGCTGATCCCCGTGAAGTGGCGTTTATTGCTGATGTTAAGAAGAAATGGGCCGAAACTAGAGCGCAAAAAGCTCTACCTCGCTCAACCCTCTCCCATGCAATTCGCCTTTATTATGGGCATAACCCTGTTGGATTCTATACATAGGATTACTTCTCATACTTTGCAGCGATTGCGGAGACATTCCCAATTAACACCACCATCCATGAATCAGTGGAGGGCCACTACATCTATGTGGGCTTCACTGAAGCTGCCCTTGCTGACCATGCTGCCACCCTCCAGGTCATTATTCCACGTGGATCTCTTCGCATCTCCCGCACACGCTCTCACCTGGAGAAAATTTCATGGGTTACTTTTTCCAACATACCAACGACTGTTGATCCTGAGTCTCTTAAACTGGCACTCCATCGTGGTTTAATGGAGTTTGGGTCTGTTCTTTCAGTGGACTTTAGCGTCCCCTCTTACTATGCTCCCACTCAAAGAGCTCGCACTGCTAGGGCGTCAGTCATCCCCTCCCCCACTGTATCCCGCAACATTGAGATTATTCCTCGTGTGGCGGTAGTTGAGGCATGCCCTGAGATCTTTTTTGTCGACCCTGATCAGGCGCGCCCCCGGTGTTATGGTGTAACGCCCTTAGACACTTGTATAGTGGCTGCACAGCTCGAAAACAAGCCCTCTTAGCCACCACCCAGGGGCCTAAACCAGGCCAAAAACGATCCCACGTGGCTTCAGCAGCAATTCCACAACCCACACAATGGGTTCCCGTTCAAGACCTGTCCCCTGAGGCCTTACTCCTAGCAGTTGAAACAGCTAACCCCACTATTGGTATGGGATAACTTCGCGCTCAAGCCCCCCTTCCAATGGACACCCCCTCTAATCTCCCAGAGTCAACTCCCTCTCTCACCAAGCGCAAGGCATCTCCCACAGGGTGCCCCTCGTCAGCCACCCCAACTCAGGGCTCCGCGGCACCCCCACCAACCTCCACCAGCGATTTATCGCATCAACCCTCAGCTCCCAATGGAGCTATGCCCACCAGCATGGACTGGCAACCCGCGGCCTGCGGTAGAAGTGCCACCTCAAAGAGTCCTACCCCAACCCCACAGTCCATTTCGCGCGGTTTCTTTGCAGTGTTGGAGGAAGTGAATATGGACTCAGACTCATCAAATGGGGACACCGCGGAGGTCACCATTGAGCACCCTCAGGTCCTTCCCCTGCAACGGAGCGGGGGCAGCATCCTAGGCTGGCTTACTGGGTCCTCCGCCCCCCACCCTCACCTTCCCCTCAGAACCCTCGACGCTCCTCACGGATTGCAGCTAATAGTCAAGCTAAAGGACTCAAAACTAGCCGCCTCACAGCAGCAGGTTTAAGCGCTGGCAACCCCCAGGTCATGGAGGGGAACAGCTATGAGCCCCATGGCAGCACTCTGGCCCTGCAATCCATCAACGCAAATGGGTTGCGGGACTTTAAGCGGAGAGCCCGCCTCCTCCGCAACTTCAGGTCAGCACAAATTGACATCGCTGCTGTCCAGGAGCCCCATATCCTCCCCCACGAACAATCTGCATGGAATGAACAGTTTGGAGGCAACTCCTTCTGGACAAACCATGCCGCCCTTATTGTTTTGAATCCCCGGGTTAAAACCCATTCTTTTTCACAATATCTAGGTGGCCGCCTCATACTGGCCAAACTCACCGCTCCTGACTTCTCCTTCTTCGCTGCAAGCATCTACCTGCCTAATGCAGGTCAGGAGCAAAATCGGCTCTTGGAAGAGCTCCTCCAACTCAATCTCCCACGGAATACAGTCCTCTTAGGAGATTTCAACACAACCATAAGTCGCGTCCGTGACTCTTACCCCCTGCAGCAAAGGAAAGCCCTGGATCAAGTCGCCTCCAGGATTTCCTTCGCCTGAGTGGCTTTATAGATGCGCTTCCACCCTCCGCGTCTGGCCTAGGTTGCATGACTAGGATCCAGTATGATGGAGGAGCTTTCCAGTCAGCGTCACGCATAGATATGGCACTGATTGGCCCCCTGCTAATTGGCCGCGTCTCCTCTCCCATCTCTCGTGACAACCATCTGAGTGATCACAGGTCACTCACCGTTGTCCTCACCACCACACTTAGACCGTCGCGTAGGTTCTGGCCTAGGGTTGCCCCAGCTCTTCTCAACAACCCCTTCACTAAGGAGAAGCTGTCTATGACCATCCGGGAGACTCTCACCTCCCCCCACCCCACCTGCTTGACCACAAGGCTAGATGGGCGGTGCTTAATGAGGGCATCACCCGCGTTGCTTATAACTGTGACAAAGCCCAGATGACTGCAGCACGCGCCAGAGTCAAAAGGGCGGAAGCCAGAATCAGACATCTTGAGCGAAAGTGCCAGCCTTCGCCCTCTCCCAGATGGTTGGAAGATTGGGAAGCGGCGCAGGAAGCACTCAACTTTGAGCTCACACTGCAGGAAGACCGGCAGCAAACTTTACAACATCTCGTTACTATGCTCAATGGGAACGCCCCACCCGCTTCTTCTTTCAGAAACAGAAAGCCCGGTCAACAGCGCAGGATATTACTGCACTGAAGATTGGCACTACAACCACTTCAGATAAGGAGGAAATCACGCAGGAACTACACCGCTTCAACTCCAGCCTCTTCCATGCCACCCAGGTGGACCCATCGGACATCCAAGACTTCCTGTGGCGGGATCCAGAGCCGCCCATTGACCCACGGGCTGATGAGGCTCTACTGGCGCCTATTTCCATCCAGGAGGTGATGGAAACCCTTCTGAAATCTCCACGGCTTAGAACCCAGGCCCAGACGGAATACCCTATGAGGTGTACCTTCTGGAACCTGCAGTGATAGCCAGAACCCTCCGCGACCTCTTCGCTGCACTCTTAGTGAATGGCGAGGTCCTCCCCGACTCCAGAGGCTCAATCACGACCCTCATTCACAAGAAGTCAGACCGTGAGAACCTGGCGAACTGGCGCCCCATAGCGTTGATCAACACAGACCATAAGCTCTTCACGAAGCTTCTGGCCAACCGCATCACCAAATGGGTGTCACCTCGCCTCTCCCCATCCCAGCACGGTTTTATTCCGGGGAGGTCGTTATAGGCAACTATAATGACCTTCACGTGACTTTGACTGCTAATTTTCATAAGGTGAAAGCTTTGTGGCTCTCCTGGATATGGAGAAAGCATATGATCGGGTAGCCTGGAAGTATATTGATGCTTCCCTGGCCCGCTTCCATCTCCCACCCGCAGCTAGGCGCTGGATATCAGCGCTCTATGACCAGATTCACACCAGAGTCCTGGCGCCAATGGGTTTTACAGTGGCAGTACCAGTTGGACAAAGTCTCCGGCAAGGGGACCCCCTGAGCCCTATCCTTTTTAACATCACCCTTGACCCCCTCTTGGCCTCCTTACAGGACAAGCTAACAGGGATTCTAGTCCCAGGTAAAGCCCCCACACGCACCATGGCATTTGCAGATGACACTTCCATTGCATTTGGCTGCCCTGGGGATGTTGTCCTAGCTGCTGTGACCATTGAGAGGTACACCAAGGCGTCCAACGCCATGGTCAACACCTCCAAGACAACAGTTGTACAGGTCAGCTCCCCCACCTTCCCCCCACCATTTGGTATTGAAACTGAGAGCGGTACCTTCCGTCACCTGGGCGTTCTCACCAACCAACAAGGAGTTGCGCTTAAAGACAATGAGGACTTGCTCCTTGCAGCAGTTAACTCCAGGATTGTCAGCTGGAACCGGTGGCACATCACCCCCAGGGTCGAGCTCTGATGGCCAATGTGTTCCTCCTCTCCAAAGTCTGGTTCCTAGCGCACGTCTGCCTATTCAAAGATGCCTTTTATACGCGGCTCAATGTACTCCTCCGCTGTTGGATCTAGGGCTCAAACCATCCACCAATGGCCCTCTCAACCATTGCCCAACCCTGCAATGAAGGGGGCCTAGGGCTCTTGGACACGAGATCCCACGCCACCACAATCTTCCTGAAGTTCCTATGGCCAATTGTCTGCTGGGACGCGACCCCCATGCCCCAATGGGCGCCCGCCCTCCGCCAGTCAGTGTCAGCAGCTCTGAGTCTTCCTAGAGCATCTCTGACCTCATTAGGGGAGTGGCTCACAAACCACCCAGGCCATCGCCTAAAACCATCCTCATCCCCCTACTGGAACCAGGCTCTCCTTGCCCTGAGACGAGTAGGCGCGCGGATCCACCATGCCTTCCCATACAGAAGGAAAATCCTGGCCTCGTCCCCGTCGCCATGCAATTGTGCACAATGGACAAGTTGTCACAACTCGCCTCAACCCCCAAGATTGTCCTCCCATCCGCCCAAGACTCCTTGAGCTCCTCCCTCCCTCCGTGAGATTTGACCTTAAGGAATTGTGGAAGGACGTCTATCACCCCATCCTGTCAGCAAAGGCGTCCAACACCTTATGGAGGGTGCTCCACTGTTCATACAGGACAGGGGACTAGCTGGCCCTACCTTCCAGCACTGAAGCTGCCCCCGCTGTGTGGAGCCTATTGACTCCCACCTCCATCGTTTTTTCACCTGTCCAGGTGTCACCGCATTTTGGCCAAAGGCCCGCGCGCTCCTCCATGCTCAGCCCTGGTCTGGACACCCTGTGCAAGACCTCATGTTTGAGCAGACATTGCCTGGTTGCCACCAACCCCTCCGTGTCCTCGCCTATGCCACAGCCATCTGGACCATCCATAACTCCTTCCTTCGCGCTGCCTTTGACCAGCAGGTGTGGACCCTTCCACACATGATCACCCACTTTCGGGTACACTTTGAGATGGCCCTGAAGGTCTGCACTATGTCGCCAACCCTCCCCCGCTCAGTTGTCACTGCAGCACGGCTCTGGCACGCAAACCCCCTCCCTTTCTCGATGCCTCCTCCCTCCCCTTCCCTCGCCTCAGGCTCTTAGGAGCCCAGGCATAATTCAATAAACATCGATGAATCCCCCTTGGGTTGGGACCATCTAGTACTAAAAAAAATACTTCCATGTAACTGCAGTACTTTGCTAAAAAAATTCACAAAACCCAAGGGGTGCACTCCTCAGGTTTTTGTTTTTACTGGTATTTTCATTCGTTTCTGTGTGCTTGGTACCTTTGGGCAGTAAAGATCCAGGTCCACACCTCTTTACCACATTCGTTCAACTCTTTACTTTATTAATTGTGCTCATCTCACCTAGTATTGATTATCAAATTGTACTTTTGAATCTAATAATTTACTAAAAGTAATAGTAATTGGAAAGAAAAGTTTAAAGGGTCAAATTCAAGTAATATTATTCTTCTTTAAAAGTGTAAGGTAGTAAAATTTCATAAAATCAAATTTAAAAGGTCCAGAACTGTACTTTATTCTTTAAATTATTAAATATATATATAATATAGATAGATAAGAGTTAGGCTTATGAGGTAGATTAATTTGTAGCTAATAGCAATAAAGGTACATAGTTTAATTTAACATAGTTTAATAAGAGTACTTACTTTATTTAATTATTATACATTTAAAAAGATAATTTTTAATAAAATTTACTTCTATAACCTTATAGAATAGATTAAAATTAAATAAAAGGAATAATTGGGTTGAAAGTGTAAGCTTAATGAAATAAATTATACAAATAGAATTCAATTACATAATTTGAATCAAATAAATTCTCCTTATCTATATAAAAAGATTGAGTCATAATCAAACCTGCAACTTTAATTTATCCTTACTATTAAGCATTTATTATCTTATTGCTTTTTTAGTTTCAGGTAAGAATATTTAGTTATATTCAATCAATTTGATGATCCTCAACCACTTAGCCATATAAGATGAGCCAATCAGAATGATAAGATCATACATAAAAATTAAATAAAATTATAACTTTTTTTCCTCTAAGCCTCACTTTTGTGAAATTTAGAAAAAAAAAGCTGATTTTAAGGAAAACAATTATTAAAACAAAAGATGAGTTTCCAGGTGTGCTTCAACCTCCACTTGAGCTAATATAGTTGCTAAACCACCTTCAGGTTGATCTTCGCTCAATGGTGCTCAAAGACATCCTGGATCAATCCATCAGAAGAATGCTGCAAATTTAAACAACTATGGAGTTCCTTTCTGTGGCCTAAAACAAACTATCAAGGACAGTATATTAGAGTTATGCCTCAAAAACGGGTACCATACCAGCCAGGCTCCAGCTTCTTGGAATTTATTAATAAGGAGAAGCTACACAAGTCAGTAGCTCATACACACTCTAAATATAGTATTACCATGGTATCAGATTCTTTTCAACTACCAAAAACCCTATACATTTGTGGAGCTTTGCAAGAAAGTGAAGGAGTTATATCTTGAGATGATTTCAATTGAACTCAAAATGCTTAAGGGCCAGATTGATATAAATTCTATAACCAAGGAAGCCGCGGCTTGCAGTTACAATGGACTTTATAATAAAGACTTGTGATCTACCTCAGCATATCTATTATACTTCCACCCACTACTGTGATGATGATTGTGCATTCATGTCATTTGAAAACCTGCCTATGACCTATGGGCGCTCTGAAATTGAGGAAGCACTAAAAGAGGGTATGTCTACATATGGTGAGATAGATCAACTAAACTATCAGTCTTTCCACTTTATTCCAGGTATAATATGACTAAAGCAATAGATCTTGTCAAGTTAAATGCAGAGACTGCTAATGACAGGTCACTTATAACCGCCGCTCATTTTTCAGCTTTAATAATGTAGCTTCTAACATTTAGAGTTATTTTGAGCCAGCGCCTCCTATATGCGCTCACTGTGAGCATATTGGGCATATATGAAATGTTTTCCAGAAATGATTGAAGGGTTGCAACGCGTTGTTGAAGGTGCTGCATATATGGTTGATGAGGATATATTGAAACTGATCTGACTGTATGGGGCACTCGTGCTTTTTACAAATTTTTTGAACTAGTTTTGCATCAGGAATGTAAAGCAGCATTTCAGGCCATCAAAAAGGCTTAAACGGCTTAAGAGGATGAAGCAAAACGTTTGGCTAAAGAGCAGAAGCATCAGAAGGAGACCACAGATGCTGAAACAAAAGAAAAGTTCCAAGGCATCCTTGGTGAAGCTAATTATTTGATGTAAACCCTCCGCTAATTAAAATTTTGTTAATATTTCAGCCCAAAATACAACACTTAAGACGGAAAATTGAGCTCAAATGTACAATCCACAGTGGAAGAAATAAAGTATCCAATGACGGATGGAAATAATTGGTACCATTTGGACCAAAACAATCAATCTCCAACTCACATGATCAATAAGGAGTTAATTCAAATCACATGACCATAAATCAGACACAGATTGATTCCAAAGTCAATTTAGAAATTAATGAAATGCTCAGAATGCACAATCATATTTGGATGACACATTTATGGATCAAACTTTCAATAATGAACTCAAGGCACCATATGAAAATCAAAAAGGCAAGTGGGATACTGAGATCGAATTATAATCATGACTTAAACAGGAAAAGGCCATTAGCAAATAGAAGTGATACAAACTTGTGGAGACCAAATTTGGCTCTCAATCATCTTAGGGTGGCTGGAAAGCAAGAATAGTAGGCGCAGGCACCTTTTAAAAGAGACAACCAACCTTTCAGGTATGAAATCAGCCTCATCCAAGCATAAGAAATTTTCACAATTGCAAAACCCTCCAGTTGATGTGTGATCATTACAAGAGCTCCAGCGTGAACTGAAGGATAAACAATTGTGGATCAATGAACTATTGCCAAAAATACTCTTTTTACTATATTATACAGCTAAAATGGTTAGATCAAATTGCAGTTTAATTACAACCAAACCTCACACTTTTTTGAAAATAGAATTATGGCCCTTGATATGGATACTGAAAAATTTAAACTATACAATAATCAATATATATGGACCATCAGAACCTAAATAGAAAATCAAATCCTTTGAATATATTTCCACCAAAAATTTCCCAGTCAGAAACTTATTGATTTGGGAGACAATATATTATATATTTAGCACTAGATCGTTAGCCAGAACCTCATGATTATTATAGTAGAAGTGCAGCTATAGAAATAGCAATGTCCACTTTGGATGTTGTGGATACAATTGAATGTGATTTATTCTCCTTTTACTCCCTAACACATAACAAAAGTTCAATAATAAGCTAGTATCAGCAACTTAAGTTTGATGAGATTTGGGCAGTTTATGAAATAGCTGAATCAGTTATAAATCAAAAGACTAACAAAATCCACCGGATTGACCACAAGATGGTCTCAAATGATATTCACACTTCATAACTGCTCAATAGACTAAGATGGGATAAAATTTTTCCAAACAAAGAGTCTAATTCTAAAATCTGAAAAGCGATCAAAACTTTTTAAACTGTCTATTTCAGAACAATCTACTGAAAGTATGTTTTTATAATAACTTAATCTAAAAGCTGATTCTATTAGAATTTACCGCAATAGAGCTATCAGAAAATGGCAAGCAACTAAAGGAAGAGCAAATAAAGCCATGAAACGTCTTACTCATTTGGACGCAAGTTGTCCAGTTACTGGATATAGCATCCAATGGGTAAATCGATGGTATAAAGAAAAGGAAATAGTGGATGCTTATGCCAGAAAAGTTGCTTATATGGCAAAGTTAAGATCTTTATTTAAATGGATAGCAGATGATGAGCGCCTAACAGAATCCTTTTTTATAGGTTTCAATGCCGCAAGGCAGCAACTAAACTTGAGGCAGTTAGGTTTGAAAATCTAACTCTTTCAACAATCTCAGTTCAACCACATAGGCATGCAAGGTACTCTACAGCAAGTTATATGCATCCAACAAGGGTAAATCACAAATTACTTCAATACTGCTTTTAATTAAAGCTCTTAAGAGCAATCCTGCTATCTCATTGACGCATCCAGTGACCTCTGAAGAGCTATATAATGGGATAAAATGCCTTATCAGACGTAAATTTCCAGGACCAAGTGGTATTCCATATGAAAACAACTCTAGGAAAATTTGATTTGATAGGAAACTTTCTCCTCCATCTAATTAAGTTACTCTCTCAAGAATTTATTGTATTGCCTGAAAGCGGTGAAAGCTATATAATAAAGCTATTTAAGCAGGGTAATCCTGAAAGATTAGTAATATGGTGGCCAATTGAACTGTCAAATATGGACTCTAAATACTTCCAAAATACTTGAAGCACGACTTGGAAAGATGGCCATAAATGCATTAACTCCTAAACAATTTGGATTTGTTCCTGAAAGATTTATATGGGATAAATCCAGCTTGTTGCTAATGTTACTGTTGAGATTCTGATATGACTGGATAATAAGCCTGAAATAGCCATGACAGATGGACCATAATCCACTAACCATGAATTATAGTCATGATTATTTGAGCACCTTGAGATGAGGTAATATTATGTTGGAAAGTATTAGTTATTGGATTGCCTCCAGATCAGGTGATAATGTGATGTCAACGTATGACAAATAATTACTGGGTCGCCATAAACTAAGGAAGTTGTAAATTTAATAAACGGTAAACTCTTCTGGAGACAATGAGAATATGCGTAATGAATAATCTAAGCAGTAGATACAGTATTTACTAAAGTTGCTAATATAAGTGATATAAAAAGATTGAAGGAGGAGGATCTTTGGTATAAAAAGTAGAGCAGAACAGTGATTATAAGCTGACATTATTAAAATAAACTAAAGAAGTGTTGTTGGTTAAAAAGCCACATATTTATATTTTTTCCAAGTGTGGTTTGAGGCTGGTGATCTCCATATTGTCATTATATTGCTCAGTGGGTTTGAACTTTGTGCAAAAATCTTCCAATGTATAGTCAATCTATCGTAAAAATTATACAGTGGTGCTCACTACAGGGATATTAATAATAACTAAAAAATCCAATTGTCAGCTATTTTGCATCAGGCCTGCAATGATAAGGAATTTTTCTAGTCCACTGTGCCAACCAAATATGTGGAAATTAAACTTGCCTTTGACAATGTGCTCAAAAGACAGGATGATCTTCTTCAGGAGGTTTGTTTTGTTAAGCTGCCTCCATTTCAACGCAATGAGAATATCCACAGATTCTTTTAGTTTTTTGAGTTTGCAGCAGAAGACGTCTTGAATTGGCATAAAGCGAAATTATCATTACATCTTGGATGTTGGAAGTGTCAATCAAGTCACCTGCTATCTTCCAAACAGGTCTGTTACCTACCAAGAAGTGAAGGATACTGTGCTGCAGTTGTTTAAAGGTACTGCGAAGGTGTTGTAGATGAAGGCTGAGTTCTTAATTATTAGGTTTTAACGGAATGAGACCCTCACAGCTTTTGCTGACCGATTTATGGTGGAAACCCACATGTTAATCAAGGTAGGGACTCTATCCAAATCTGACACATGCATTACAATGACCTCAGCGGTGAAGCCATATTGTGAACTCTACAACGTCATGACTCCAATTTTGGATGATGAAGTATCCCTGCAGAAGGTTAATTAGTTTTTGCATCAAACATCCACTACCTTTCCTCCACTCAATATAGAGTGAAAACATCCCACTGTCATTGATGGTCCTTCTTATTTGAGGTAATTCTCCTGTTCTGTTCAGGTGTTGTCTAGTAACCACCAGCCATATTATTATGCACCTCGCCCTATTCTGAGTTACTCCCAGCAGTTCAACTTCCATTCCAGCCCTACTTTTGTTTGTTGTCATCTGCCTAACTTCAACTCTGTATTTAATTATGTCGACTGTCACCAGTATAGTTATTGGACTGGCCCATCATGTGGAATTAAGGGTGTGGACGCTATGAAGTAAATTCTTTTGAATGCGTCACCCTGGGAAACTTGCACAAACGTGCCCCAATTGTCAGGTCCAAAATCTTACAGCAGGACCAGTACTATCAGGGAAAAGTCAGAGCGGAGGGAATATGGGACTCTCTACCTCCACAATTTCAACCACAAACGTCCTACCTAAAGTCAATCCATGTATATTCAGCAGAAGTGCTTAAGTATGACAACGCATTCCTATATCAGCAGCCAGTTGAAGGGGTGAATGTATTGAACAATTGAAAACCAAGAACAAGGCGGAAGAAGGACCTCAGGAGCAACTAAAGCCTTATGCCTGGCAAATGTTTAACCAAATTTCTACAGACAAGCTGGATTGATCCTCTGATGCGCTTTTCTTAAAGGGGGTAAACTTCGCCCTCCAAGTGGATGCTATTATTAAATAATATCCTACAGTCGGTGGAAATATTATGAAGCTTCCTTGAGAGTAAAAAGATCCTTTAAATGTCCATATATTAAACTATCAGAATTAATCTTACTCTGAGTGTATATTTTGTGACATGGTTGAGCAAAAAACCCGAGTCTGCTATAATAGATATAGGCTTTAGTTAACATAGTGTCTACTAAGTTAGTGGCAAAGTTGACACTAAAGCCTGTTGTGGAATATTGAATGGTGTATGGGACTGAGGGCGCAGAAAGCACAGTATCTGAGGGAGCATACAAAGCGCTACATTATTTGGGTTGATTCAATTGTCATTGTAGCCCCAGAAATAGTGTTACTAAACAATCATTTTGACCTGTTGATTGGTACCGCTTTTATGTGAAACTATAGTGCTATCATTGATTTGACGGAAGAGACCTTCAAAACTTTTGGGCAGAGGATCCAAGTTATTTTATCTCCAGCAAAGGTCAAAGGACCGGTGCATATGGGACATATCAACCTTGCCTATAGTGATGAAGTGATTTTAGTGTGCTATCATCAATTAAAAGAGGACCTGGGTTGTCCCCAGCAGATATATGAATATCAAGGGCTGCTTCTCAGAGCTGCTTGGTTTGTATACATCCCCTCCGGACACCAAGTTATAATAAACACTGAGTTAGAGACAGGAGTATCAGCTGGTCTCTATGGGAAGTTATTGGCCCTTAACAGCAATCACAGCTTGAGCCCCACGTGGCTCCAGGCATTATATTACCAGGACATTGGAAGATCAAGGTTATATTTGAGAACCTATAAATGGAACCATTTCAAATCCACTGACACCAAACAGTGGAGTATTTACACTTTCTCCATGTTGAGGAGTCCATCAGGTTCATAAGTTTGAGCCACTGGATGAATTTGGTCTACCCATTGAGCCACAGCCCAGAGTAATGATGGTGGTACCTCATTAAAACTTAGTCAGGTTATTGGAAGAACAGAAGGATTGGGCAATGTCTTTATTTAAAAATTAAAGGAGATTTTCGCTGCAAACAACCACAATTTAGGGTGTGATCAGGGAATGGTACGTCGATTGGACGATGGGGATCATTCCCCATCATGTAGCAGCCAATCCACAAATCTAGGGCTGCTCAGGAAGTAGTAACTGAAGAAAATAATAAGTTTCTGGAGAAAGGGATGCTTGAACCAATGAAGAGTCCGTGGGCTTCACCCATCCTAATTGTCAAAAAGAAGGATGGTACCAACTGTGTAGTAATATACTACCAGAAGCTCAACATAATCAATAAGAAGGACTTTTATCCTTTGCCATGGATTGACAATTCTTTAAATTGGTTAGAGGAGCTTGTTACTTCTCAACAGTGGATTTGATATTAGGCTATTGGAAAATAGAGTTGCATGCGAGGAATAGGAGAAATGCACCATAATCACATGCAAAAGGATTTTTAACCAACCCATATGCCACAAGGGCTGTGTAATGCCCCGGCTTTTCAATGGCCATGAAACCATTCTCAGTGAAATTGAAGCTGTTGTGTGTTCTTGTGTACCTCGTCAATATCAATGTCTTTTAACATATGTTTTCAAGAACCTTACCTATATGGAGGATGTTTTACACCAGCTTGCTGAAGCTGACTTCAAAATCAAGCTCCATAAATGCCACTCCTTTAAGGACTAACTAAAGTACCTTGGGTTAGTGGTAGACTTGATATGTCTGAAACAGCATCCTAGTAAGGTGGCCACCATCCAGAAAATGACTACGCCAACAAGTAAATGTGACATACAGGTGTTTTTTGAAATGATTGGCTACTACCGCCACTTTATACCCAACTTCAGTTGTATTAGAGGTCTTCTGTTTGAGTTATTAAGAAGGATACGGTATTCAAATGGATGTAACGCCTTCAATGCTCCTTAGACACAATTCAGATGACGCGCTAAGCAGTGCTCTGGTGCTGCGCTATCCCAATTTTTATAAAACATGTATTGTCCAGACGGATACATCCCTTTCCGCCATTGGGGCGGTCCTATCCCATAAAGACAATGAGGGTGAGGAGTACACCGTTGCATACTGCAGTCAGAGCCTAAACTGCCATGAGCGTTATTATACTGTGACCAAGCGTAAGTGCTTAGTGGTGATCTATGTGTATATGTAATTTAGGGTGTATTTGCATGGAGTAAAGTTTATAGTTGTAACGGATCACTCTTTATTAGGCAAGTTTCAGAATCTCAAGGAGCCTGAAGGGCGTCTAGCCCGATGGGCTCCCAAACTTCAGGTGTAAAACTTTAAGGTCATCTATCAAATTTGTGGTAAAACACCAGAGCGCTGATTGCTTATTGAGGCTACCAACAAATGCGTTATGTCATATCTGAGTGACATAATGCACGATAAGATGATCAGCAGAAAGTACAACAATGAGAAGCCTCAAGTAATAAAGGCATTAAATAAAATGCGAGCCAATAACTTACAGCATAACAGGGTGTTGTACAATTGGATTGGAGACTCAACATTGAACTTCACACGGCCCTCAGCACAGCATAGCATTATCATGAGCGTGCATAAGGCAAATAGACATGAGGTTGTGCGCAAGATGATGAAATTGTTGTGCCCTCGGTATTATTAAGAAAGCATGAATTTGAGGGAATTGAAAGCATTTCCTGCTTCCACCAGTGTTAAGTAGAAAAGCTGTTCTGCAAGAAGACTTCATACCGGCTAGTGAAACCCTATTTTTTTCTTGGCATACGGTTTCCCTTGATGTTTTTAGCCCTCTGTCAATGTGAGCTAACTGGTCCAAATACACTCTGGTGGCAATTGACCACTTGACCAGGTAGATGGAAGCAAGAGAGATACAGAATTAGGGGCAGACACAGTGACCAAGTTTATAATGGAATGTATTATCCAGTGACTAGGCTGTCCTCAGTTCATTATTACACATAATGGAACCAACTTCACCATGCATATCATACTAAAGCTGAATGAGTTAATGGGCAATTGCAGGGTTCTGACAACCCCATATCACCTCAAGTCTAATAGGATGGTTGAGCAGGTTAATGGGAGCTTGATGAACATAATCCAGAAATTGATAACGGATACCTTCTGATTGAGTTCTCTTCTTTCCACCGCTGTGTTCACATGCAACATTAGCTACCATTATGCCATGGGGAAGAAAGTTTTCTAAAAACTATATGGACTTCACCCTACCCTTCAGGCACTGCTTTATGCGTTCATAGAAGTTACCAGCAGAATAGATCTACACCGCTTTTTGACTAACCTAGCTGACACATTAATTAAGTTGCAAACCAAAGAATACTCACTCAGCTTAGTTAAGAAGATTAAGGATCATGCTGCTGATCAGGTACTTTGTAGTGGTTTAGCTCAGTTCAAAGATAGGGATATGGCTCTATTTCATTACTAAAATGGGTTCAGTCAGAAGCACAAATTAGCCAGCATTTGGATTAGCCTGTTTGAAGTTATCAAAAAACAGGTGTTGACACCAATATTATCTAGGACCCTACGAGCAGTTAGACTATCAAACAAGTGCATGCAAAGCTCCTCCATGCATATAAACAATAGGAGACTTATCAACCAGTCAAGGGGTAATTTCAAGAATCTGATATGACTGGATGATAAGCCCAAAGTAGCTATTGCTGATTGACCATAATCCGCTGACCATGAATTATAGTTAAGATTATTTGAGCGCCTTGAGATGAGGCAATATTGGGTAAGAAAGGATTAGTTATTGGATCACTACAAAATCAGTTAATAAGGTGATGTCAACATATGACAAATAGTTAGTAAGTCACCCTAAACTAAGTCTATTTTTGAATTTAATAAATGGCAAACTCTGCTGGAACTAATAGAAAATATGGCGGAACAAATAGTCTGAGCAGAAGGGCTAATATTGACCAAATTCATTAATATATAAGCATTATGGGAAGATTGAGAGGAGTGGTAGCATAGCGGGGTGGTTCCTGCTCCATTCTGGAGATTTGGATTAAAAAGGTCAAAACCAGAACAGGCAAAAAAAACTTGGCGTGATATATCTGTCCCAAGGATGACCACCTCTTTTATCTAGGTATGAAAAGATTGAAGGAGGAGGATTGTTGATACATATAAAGTAGAGTATAACAGTAAGTATCCGCTGATATTAGTATGATAAAAATAAAGAAGCGTTTTTAGGGCTAGTTCTCAATATTTACATATTTATTTAAGTGTGTTTGAGGCTGGTGATCAACTTATTATCATCTTATTGCTCAATGGGTTTGACCCTGTGCAAAATATTCCCAGTTTATAATAATTCTATTGCCCAAAATTAAACAGTTACCCATGACCCCCAACTAACAGAACTATTATGCTTTTTTTTAGTACTAGATGGTCCCTCTATTATGCTTTCTTTAAATTTAAATTTATTGCGGGGAAGGCTGACCGTGGGACGGACACTTCCAAATATGACTCAGACGAGACAAAACTTGGTACCAGGTGAGGCTTCCCAGAGAAGCGATGCTATCTCTTGGTGCCAGCCGCCACTTATGGGAAGGGGAGGGAACGTGTGTAGGGGGCGTAGCCACTATTGAGCACGTGTGGAGGAAGGGGTCTGATTTGATGAACCAGACTGGGAACCAGGAGGAGACCAGCTGCCGGCGACGTGGTGGGAGATATCCAAACATCCACGCTTGAAAGTGATCCACCAAATGAGACCAAAATCTGTGGACAGCTTCAGGGAGGGTGGGGATGGATCCAGCGATGGCATCCAAGACAATCGTGTGTATAGTCCACATGGCGATTGCAACTACCAGAGCACGAAGGGAGGGTGGGAGGGGGGAGGCCATTGATGAAGCAAACATATCTCTTGACAGACTGAAGGGATGTGTTTGATCCTGGCTTAGCAGACGTTGGACTTTGCGCCATATTACTTTAGAGGTGGGGCACTTCTCCAGGCGGTGAAACAGCGTTCCATACTGGCCACACACGACACAGGATGAGTGTAAAGCATTAGAGCGCTCAGCTGTACGATACACCCGCCTCAGGCAGCGCCACACATGGGAGCGGACTTGAGGCTGCAACAGAGGATGGTGTGCGTATTTCCAGATAGTCTTTTGGGTCTCAGTGGAATAAGGGATGTCCATCATGTCCAGGTAGTCCACCCTGGATAGGACTTGGGGTCGAATGGGGATCACGCCATCATGGATGGGTAGCCCCTGTACCTCTTGTGTGAACTGAGGAGAGGGGCGGCCTCTTCGGGTTGTATGTCCACTAATATGAGTTCTCCACTCTGCGCTTCGCATGGAGAGTAGGATTCGTTTGTAGTGGGTTTTGGTCCCGTGAGGACCTGTGGCTGATGTGTGTGATGCGAGGTATTTCATCAGGGAGTGGGGGTTTGATGGATTGTTGAGGCCCAAGGCTCGGGATAAGTTGGAGCGGGCCGCGCGGGACCAGTGTTGGGAGGGGAGTGTAGGGGCGGTGACAGCCACGATCCAGGTGCCCAGGATATTGGCAGCGTGGGCTTTGAAGTCAAGCAGGCCATGCCACCATGATGATGAGGGCCAAACATGACCTCTAGCCGTACTGGTGGAGGGCGGCCTGACCAAAGCCAACCTTGTAGCAAAGCATACAGGGATTTGAAGAAGCTTGAGGAGAAGGGGATGGCGTGGGCTCCAAACCAGACTTTGGATAGGAGCATAGAGTTGGCAGAACAACCCTGCCAGTGAGGGTAGTAGGGTGGGCTCTGAGAGAGGCGATTCGCTTCATCACGTTGTCCAGTATATGGCACTCCATTACTGCTGACGCATATCCTCCTGCCTCCAACCACACGCCCAGATGGCGTACCGGTCCTATGGTAGGTCGCGGCACAAAGGGGAGCACCAGTGGAGCGGTGTGTTTTGAGTTAGTAAGGCGTGAACTTGGGCGAGCAGATGAGCTGGGTTGGGAACTACTTGCTGGGGCCCAGCAGTTCTGAAACTGACCAAGGAGGATGATTTCAGTTTTGGAGGCGTTCAGTGCCGCGTTGCTTACCCGGGAATATTCCTGGATGAGGGCTTCAAGCGCGCGTGCATCTTTGTTATTAGACACCCCCACCATGCAATCATCTGCAAATGCCATCATCTTGACTGGGGTTTGGCCTGGCACATGGACCCCAGTGAGTTGGGCATTCACATTCCGCAGTAGTGGGTCAAGGCTGAAGTTGTATAAGAGTGGGCTCAGGGGTCTCCTTGTCGCAGGCCCCTTTGAGGACGGACTACTTCAGTTAGCAAACCTGGGCCGCGCACTGCCATTGTTGCAGATTCCGTGAGCAGCATCACCCAGTTAATGAAGCGGGGAGGTAGGCGGAATTGTTGGAGGCAGGCCCTAAGGTATTCCCAGTTTACTCTATCATAGGCCTTTTGTTGGTCCAAGAATACAAGTGCCCCAGGAGGCTGTGGACTGACACACATTAGCCACAGAGTGCACGTTATCCCAAATTGACCTTCTGGGGATGAAACCAAATTGTTCTGGGGAGATGGTGGCAGATGCTACAGTCCCTAAATGGTTAGCCATGATTTTTGTTAAAATTTTGGTGTCTGTGTTTGTTAGAGAAATGGGGCGCCAGTTGGCTAAGTCTAGCCTATCCCCTTTCTTGAAGAGTGTGACTGTAAAGGCCTCATGTTCTCCTGGTAGGAGGCGCGTTTCCAACAGGCTTTGGTTGAGTGAGGCTAGCAGCAATGGGAATATATATTTAAAATATTTTTTGTAGAACTCATATGGAATGCCATCTGGGCCTGGGCATTTTCAGTTTGGTGCACCGCGAATGGTAGTCCATAATTCATTCGGAGTAATTAAATTCATTATTTCGGGTATCAGAAAATGGTGCAGATATGAGCTCTGTCGAGAAATTCTGCCATTTCAGCTGGCTGAATTGATTCGGCTCGGTATAACTCAGAGTAATATCTTTGCATTTTGATTGCCACTTCGGCCAGTGTGTCCACAATAGAATTATCCAATCTTTGCACCTGTGTGCAGGCCACGCTCTGGCATGGTGCAAAAATTTTTGAAGAAGTATGCGGTGCACTTGTCGCCTTTAGTGATGCATGTGGCCCTGTATTGGACACAAACCCGATGTTTGTGTTGCCTTTCAAGTGCGTTGAGGTGGGCGGCTGCCTCTGCCCACTTCTGGCCCCATGCAGGGCTATATCCTGAGGCTGGAATGTTGGACTCCAAGTGGGCCAATTCTGCCAGCGTATGCAATATAACCGCTGATGTGGCTCATGAGCGTCTGGATGAGAGATGGCGATAGTGGTGGATGGTGTCTTCTTTGAAAGTTGCCCATGTGGAAATGGGGTCCGCGCAAAACGGTGCAACAAACAATTTTGCCAAAGTTGCCTCTTCCACTCACGTGGAAAATCCTGGTGACGCAAGCTCTGGGGGGCAGATTTTGCACCAATGTGGGGCCTTTGCAACTGTGACGAGTAAGTGGTATGTTATTGAGACCAGTTGGTGGTCGGAGAATTCCATTTTCATTGTTTTGATGTGGGAGATGTGGGGTTGGAATTTCGCCGGCGCTAGAATAAGGTCAATGCGGGTCATGGACCTTAATTGGCCATTGTGGACGTGGGGACGCATCATGTTTTTGAGCAGTGGGGCATGTTGCGGCAGCGCATCTATTAACCCAAGGGTGGCTTTTAGAACGCGTAGTTCTACATGACCCTGTGGGGCGTGGGGTGAGGGTGGCCACCGGTCTACTGGTGAGGTTAGCCAACAGTTCATGTCGCCAATTAGGAAAGAATTGGGGGTAGCGGGAGGGATTTGACTGACAAGTTAAATTCCCGACACTCTTGTGCACCATTTGGGGCATAAATGTTGACGATTGTGTGTGCAACATTGGCCCATGAGAAGGTGACAACGAGCACTCGGTCATTTAGGAATGTTTCTGAAGATGTAAATTTGAAAAAATTGTTTTCTGGATTAGCACCCCACAGTGCTTCGACCAAAAGGATAGGGATGGTAGGAGCATTGTTTTCCAAGCATCCTCGGAACCTTGTGGACAGTGGGTTTCCTGGATGGCCAGGATATTACAGGTAAATTATTTTGTAAAAAACTCAGTTTCCTAGCCCAGGATGGGGAGGCCTTGAGTCTGGCAATATTCAGCATCCTTAGAGTGAAGGTTTCCCCCATCGCACCTTAGGTGCAAGGGGGTGGGCCCCTGGGCCCACCAGCCTCTTCTAGATCCACATGGGCCTACATGGCAGTGCGGGTGTTTGCAGCAATGCTATCGGTGTTTTTGTTAATTTTTGCGGAAAGAGTCACGTTGGCTTTGGCCTTCACTTTTTGTTTTCCCAACGTCGGACTAATTTTTTGCGGTGCGGATAAGTTCAGTGCACCGCCGAGTGGGGCAAAAAATTTTTTTTTGGTTGGGATAGGTCCCAAGTCAGTTTCGACCGGGGATTGGGTGCAGCGATTGGGTGAGATTGAATCTCCCATCAGATCCTCAGATTGAGTGGCCCATTTGGCTTGGGCCTCCCAATCTGATTGGGTGATGGATTCCTGAGTTGCTTCCGCCGTGAAGGTCTCCATGTCCTCCTGGCGTTGTGAGTGTGGGATGGTGGTGGTGACCTTGGCCGCTTCCTTGGCCGCAGTCCTATGGGCCTGCTTAGCCTTCTTCCGCTCCTGCAGGGAGATGGGCTTTACCAATAGGTAGCAGCCTTGTGCTCCCCACGGGAAAGCCTCTTTGGTGCTTGCGGTTGGTTCATAGTGCACCTCTCCACTGGCCATGGCTGCTGAGGGGTGCTCTTGGAATGTAACGCCCTCTTTGATGGGGCACACATGTGCCTTATGGCCAAACGCGTCACAGTGGGTGCAAATGGGGGGCGCGCTGTCCACGGTTACCTGGAATAGGTGGGTGGTGTGCCCTGCAATGTCAATAAAGGTGGAGTGCGGGATCTGGGTTAGGTCCTTTGCAATCTCCTCAGTTGGGGTCAGAACTGCGATAGCTTTGCCGGTGCACAGGTGTGGCATCAGTGTGAAACGTTGCATTTCGAAAGATTGTATTTTGCCATATATGGCGAGACCATCTTTCAGGTGTTGCTCCAAAATGTCACGTTTTACCGTAGTAGGCAAAAAGTCAAACGTGAGGAAAATTTGGTTTGATTTTGTCCATCTGGTGCATTTAGTTTCGATGATCCGTTGCCCTTTGGGGAGGTCAACCACTACGCGCACTGCTGCAGCCTCATCTGCTGCTATTTTGCTTTCAAAACCTGGGTCCAGACAACCACGTGACATGGAGTGAGGTGCAACGTACACCGCGGTTGGGAAAATTTTGTGTACATCTTCACAAAATTTTTCCCATAGGGCCATTTTTTGGATGTCCAGATACACACAGACTCCGAATTCCACCGATGAAAGTGGCTGGGAATGTGGCGTGTTGATGTACTGGTTGCATCGTGCTTGCCACGCGAGTATCTCAGGGGAAAATGTGACCGCCGAGTTTTTTTAGATTTTTTTCTATTCCACCGGATTCTCCAGGGCGTTTTCGAACGTTAGAGGCTGCGGGCCTTCCGCCTGCTCCTCTTGCCTTGCTTGCCCGACTGCTCCCAGACATGGGTGCAGACTAATCCCCTCTATGAGATTATCAAACTAGATTTGGTCTTGAATTGAATGGGTTGCAAAAGTGTTTGCAATGAGAAAGAAAAGTTATCTCTATTATGCTTTCTTGATTGAGAGAAAGCTTATGATCATGTAGATTGGGATTATGTGGAAACTTCATTAGAACTTACTTACCTTGCCCCAAGGTACTTTTCATTGGCACGATGTTTTTCATCTGGATCAGCTTTAAAGGTTATAGTCTTTATATTACTAAAAGAAGTCATTATACCTGGATGTGACTTTAAACAAGAAAACCCACTAAGACCCTTGTTATACAATTTTCCAATGGATCCATTGATAGTAGCGCTTAAAATCCAACATGTTAGGATAGAAGCACAAAATCAATCTCTACTCAGATGTATGGCATTTGTTGATGACTGCTTTGTTGCATTATTATCATCATCTGACGTCAAAACAGTTGTAAGGCTCTTTGAGCAATACAGGAATGCTTCCCAAGAAAAGCTTGATGTTAATAAATCTCAGATACTCCTTCTCTGTACTTGTAAACATACGGTGTCATAAAGAATGAAAATAACAGAAGATTTAATATGTCACCCTGTTATTCAGCTTAAAAATAATAAAAGCTGATCAAAAAAGGAATAAATTCTTCTTAGTGGAATTTAACTAAATTTAAGTCAATGAGAAGAATTCAAACCAGTATCATAGGAAGAGTAAAGCTAATATATACTTTCATCACATCTAGAATTCTTTATACTGCTCATATTATCTAAATCTCCTCATCGTTTCATGGTAAACTAAGGTCTATGATTCAGCGCTGGATCTGGGGTTCATTCGCTCAACAGTAAATGTTGAAATACTTATGGGAAAACGCTCAAATGGAAGAATGGGACTTCTGAATCTTCAAAAGCTTACCAATAAAGTTTTTAAAAAGTTCTTATCCGCTGTAAGCAATATCCTGAGCAGTTATAACAAGGTTATCATATTGCTTCAAGGCAGCTATAAGGACATGCAATTAGTGCGAGAGTACCAACAAATCAACCTCATTATCTAAATGGCTACTTGAGCATAAGAATGCCATATGTCCTAAAGTAGGTTTCCTTCCATATTGGAAGGCATTTCTCCACCATATGGCATCCATTAAGTGGCAACTTTTAATGGAACTAAAATTATGGAAAGATAAAGGAACAAGACCAAAAATTTACAAGTTTTTATGATCTGGTAAACCTGTTAATACAACTAAATCTGTAGAGTATGAAAAAGATCAGATAATGCAACCTGAGCTGAGAACAATTATATTTAAACTCAAGCGCACTTATTTATAAAGTGATATATGAGCACTGTTTTTGCCTTTGTACCACCTCACTACCAGACTAGTAATTGGAAAGTACTCTATTGTATGTATTGCACTTCTGAAAAGCATATCCATCCAAATCAGCATTTGCCTTTTTGTAAAGAATTTGGAAACTCTATTCATAGGTTCTTCAAGTGTGCAAATATGATGACCATATAAAAACATGCTGACCATAACTTAAATCACGGGTAATACAAGTCAACAATTGCCTTTTTATAACTGGCACTTCAAAGTGGAGTATCAGATGTACCACCTATGGTCCGCTCAATTATCTTCTCAGTGGCTTTGTGGGTCATACAATCATCTGCAATATCACGCTTTCATCAGGATGCTATATCATCTAATGAGATTGTCAACTATTTCTTTAAAAGCGTCACAAACATCCTTAGAGTTGCTTTGTTTGGGCAGAACTTTGCCGATCACACCAAAAATAAGGTAATTCATGGGGTCAAATTCCATCTTTGGGTATCTTCTCAAAAAAATTAGCCATGTCTTACCGCTTCTCATATTATCCCAGAAGCACAACAGGATACCTCTAGTGATGTCTCACCTGTGATAATCCTACTTGAGCCTCCATCTTAGGGGTTTTTCATTTTATCCTTCACACCTAAAACCCATTTTTTTCTTTTTTTATGTCAAGCAGTATAAAGGGTCTTATTATCCCATTTTCTGAGTAAAACATACATAATTTATATTTTATATATTCGATTATATGATAAAAAACTTTATTAGTATCATGTATTGTACTAAATTAAACAGGATATCTAAAACCTTTTTTGCAATTAAAAGCTCACTATATGACTAGAGCTTTTTTTATTTTATAATTTCTTTTAGTTCAACATAAGCTAAATTATTATGAGATGAGATTTATTTGAGGTAAGCTGACCAGGGTATGGACATTACCAAAACTAAAAAACTAAAACCTAATGTAACTAATCAATTTAAGCAAAACGCCAAAAATGAGTGGATTGAATGATACATACCAAATGAAAACAACCACCCAGATGGGGTAATGGAAACCACTTATATGACCATGGCAGAAGAGGAGGTGGAATTGGGGGCTTATCTTTGGCAGTAGCTTCCTCATCCCAGAGTGAGGCATGGGCCAAGGTGGAGAGAAAGAGCGTCGGGCATCAGTGGAATGTGGTTCATAATCACTAATGATTGATATCTCATGGAAATTTCCAGCTAAAAAGATGGCTCTGATATATTTTGCTAAAGCATTTTCAGCTTTTATGTGGGTGTCTGGGAGTTTAATAAATGTGGTACTATTGGCTTAGGTAATCTTAGCTTTAGGATTCTGTGCTACAGTTATCACATTCTGTATAGCATCATTGGCATCTTTGTGTAATTGATTTATTGTAATCTTACTGTTGTAAATTTGGATGGTATTGCTAGGATCCGTCAGGCTATTCACAAAGGTTGAGCCCTCTGAGCAACAGATGGACGATGTGTAGATTTTCGGTCCTTTGGACGCACTTGAAAATATTAAAAAAATAGGAGCAATTGTCCAACCGGTTATTTTATTTATTTTTTATAAATACAGCATCTCTCGCTGTCCCATCTCATCTACACTAAAAAACCTACCTCTCTTAATTTCCCATTTTGCTTATATACATCAGCTACAGGCGATACTATTTCTCATTGCTTGAGTTATTCTATTCTGCCAATTTCCTCAAATTTGGCTTGTTATTCTTAATCCGTTGTTGCCCTATTTGTAGGCAATTTGCTTCATGTTCATCGAATATCAACATCACCTTATCGCCTTATATAGAGGTGATCCAATAAACTCATTATAACCAATAATACCTGTTATATCCCAATATTGCCTCATCTCAAGGCACTCAAATATTTATAACTGGTACTATGTTGGTGGATTCCACCCAGCTGTCCCAAGATTATTGTCCAGTCATATCAAATTGCAACATTACCCCCTCCTAGACTAACAATAAGATCCTATTGTTTGTAAGGTCTGAGAAACTTTGCATGTACTCAGTTAATGATCCGACCACTTGTAGGACCCTTAATAGTATAAGCATTGACTCCAGTCTTCTCTATTACTTCAAATGGGCCAATCCAGATACTAGCCAGCTTATGCTTCTGCCTGAATCCATGCTGATCATGAAAGAGAACCATATCGCCTTCCTTGAATGGCACCAACCCACTATGGCATACCTGATCAGCAGCCTGATTCCTAATCTTCTTAGCCAAGCTGAAGGAATAAGCTTCAGTTTGTAGCTTGATCAGAATGTTCGCGAGATTAGTCAAATAGCGGTGGGGTTCTAGTCTGCCAGTGTCTTCTACACACGCATAAAGCAGCGCTGGAAGATCTGGGTGTCAGCCATATAGTAATTGGAAGGGGCTCTTTACCGTGGCAGAATGGTAACTAATGTTATAAGCGAACATGGCAGTGGAAAGAAGAGAGCTCCAATCAGAAGGGCGATCTGTTACTAATTTTCAGAGTATGTTCACCAGAGTTCCATTCACTTGTTCGACCATTCCATTGGACTTGAGGTGGTATGGGGTCATCAGAACTCTGCAATATCCATAAGCTCATTCAGCTTGGGAAGGATGTGCGAGGTGAAGTTGGTGCCATTATCAGTGAGAATAAACTGAGGGAAACCATGCCGCTTAATAATGCATTCCAACATGAATTTAGCCACCGTCACTGCCCCCAGATCTCATATTGCCCTTGCTTCAGACCACTGGTTCAAGTGGTCGTTAGCCACTAGAATGTACTTACAACAGTTAGCTCCTGTTGGTAAGGGGCCATTGACATCAAGGGAGATCATATGTCAAGTGAAATGTGGTTTCAATAACTGATATGGCGTCATACGGCAAAAGGTTTCTCCACTTGGCACTGATGGCAACAGGAATAGTTTTGAGCACATCAGACTCATCCTTTCCCAATAGTATCATGGACATAACAACTCCATAGTCTTATGCATGCCACCATGCTCAACTGCCCTGTGAGCGTTCATAATAATTTCTGGCCATGTGGAGGGCTGCGGGAAATTCACCATAGTATCACCAATTTGCTTGTGTCAGTTCTCCATTCCATTGGAAGGTATTTGTGCACAATTCGTTTAACACTTTGATTACTTGGGGCAGTTCTTCCTCATATTTTCCGCTGATCATCTTATCATACTTCACGTTGCTAAGTGTAAGTTCAGTGGAACATCCCCTGGCTGTTGATTAGGCCATTTTCCCATTCCTGAGTAAGAAGACACTGAAGAGAATGGTGGTACCTCTCATTACTCAGGGCGATCTCACTCATGTAGTAGACAAGCGGTGGGTAACAGCTCCCCCAATTCAGATCCTCCCCCAGTACCCACACTCACCTCGGCAGAACTGTTATAGGAAATTAGCAAAATCTGCGCCAAGATTTTCAGTTTAAAATTGGTCAGATTTAATTGGAGTGCCAATCCATCTGATGCCCAGATCTAAAATAGCTGGAAAGGCATGAAGACTGAGGTATCAGCTGGAACGCCCAACAGTTCCAATTCAATCAATATGTCAAGTGAACAAATCACCTTCCTACCAAAGTCATTGGGGGATCATCCTTAATGATCAGGCTATAGTATTAGGTGCCATTGATGAGGGTTCAAAGCCCACTGTTAGCAATTTAGGCATTGTGGCTGATGTGATGCCACTGACTGAACAAACAGCCCACTGACTGAGCGTGGGTGGGTTGGGCATCCCGAACCCATTCCCAACCAAATGGACCCGCCCCTATGTGGGGTGGCCTTGGGGGATTCCCATTGCTCATCAGACCAAATGCTGTCCCACAACCATCAAAGATATAGCCGAGCCTCAGTTTAGACATTTAAGGTCAAACTGACAGCGACTTGGCCCACCGCCAAACTTTTGTGATGTTGGTTCCCAAGGAACAAACCCTCCCAATCCCTAATAATTCGCTGGTTAGGTCAAAATTGAGGGTCCCAATCCCGGCTTGTCACTACCCCAATTGACCACTATTTAATCAGTTGCATAGCACTGAGAAAATTATTGGTCAATTTTCTATATTTCATTTCAATAAAATTTTGCCAAAAAACCCAAACAATTTTCTATTATCTCTTCTGACTGCATCCCTGATGGCGTTTCCCTGGTGGCCCCTTAATCCATATACTGGATGGGCTCTACCAGTACTCTTGGTCAATATGGCCCCCTCCTTAATTGATTGGATTCAGCAAGTCTGATATTTTTGGCTCTACAACCCCATTATCACGAACTTCTGGCAGCAATACATGGGAATCTTGTGGCTTTACATCCACCAATTGCAAGAGAGGATTCATCTCCTTGCTGCCCGGTTGAAATGGTCCCATATGCCAAGAAACTCATTGAGACTATCTCAGTGATCCCACTCCCTGCAGCAAGACCCCTGGGTCAGGAGTGGGTTCATTTGTGGTTCGTCATCAGGATCATACTCATTATTGTGCTGCACCAACAATTCGTTGTTTCCCAATGCCTGGCTCCATATCAAGTCATTCAGTTGGCAATACCTCTGGCATTCTGGCTTTCTTTTTGGGTTCTTACGCATCCCAACTGGCAGGATGGTCTAAACTTCTTCTGCCATTTCCATGACATAATCGACCAGCCATTATTTCCAGACACTTCTGCCTTTTTCTTTGAACTGGGCGCTGCAGTGGTTACTCTTTACCAAATTAATGTGCAATCAGTAGTTTGCTGTTTGTTGTTTGTTTGATCACTTTTTGACTCTGGGAGAAGTATCCGCTATTCCTTGGAAAATCTTCTTCAATCCACCCAAGCTGCGCGGATTGTGCCTACTTCTCCTTCCATAAGCCCAGAGGAAGTTTGAGTGTCCCCTCCCAGGAGATTGCCAATCAAGTTATTGACGTGATCACCAAAGTGCAAATACATACAGCAATTGTTCTTAATAACGCCTCCGCGTTATTCCATGCCCAAAAAGGGCTCGCGTTGTTAGACGCTGTGGATGGGGATGCCCGCCATTGGGTGAAAGGTCTTTTGCGCTCTTCCTCACAATCAGGAGACTCCACCCCACTGATGGCTGTCATGTCGGCCGCCCTGCAACCCCCTGTGTCCCAATTAGACCACCTATTCAGACTGATCTATGCCATGGACAAAGCCCCAAGTTTGGTTTCTTTGATTTCTACCTTTTGTGAACTGGCCCTCACATTGGGTCTATCTATCGATATGCTTCAGGCAGTCTTTAGATTGGGATTGGTTTTGGGTTCCGCTCATCATGAGGTCTGGACTACCATACAAAGATCAGTAGATCAAACATGTGCCACCACAACTACCATCAACGCCATACCCCGTTATTTTACCCGTTATCAGAAGGCGAATTTCTTGATTGGGTTACCCAAAGTAGATGCAGATGACGCGCCTATCTCCAAATTAGTGGTAGATCTGGGTACTGATCTTGCTGTAACCCCCAAGTCTGAGTTGGCGGGTACAGAGTTAATTATTAATCTATCTGTTCTTGCCCAGATGGAGGAAGTCGTTTCCCTCACCCTTGTACTTCCAATTTTTGCTCCAGTGAAGGACCCTGACCTTACCCCTGATATGCCCGTTATTTCTTGAGTCGCAAGTGAGTTGGTCAAATCTTCTTATAAACAAAACTTCGCTTATTTCCTATTGCCTATGATGAAGATCAGTGTTGGCTCGCATCATGTGTCCTTTGAAGACCTGGTGGATACCGGAGCTGTGGGGAACTTCATGAGTGTTGGGTTGGTGCAACAATTAAAACTGGAAATGGATGCAGGCTCCTCAGTGATGGTGGCCTCATCTGCTTATCAGCCCTCATATGTCATTCGCTGACCAGTACCTTTTTTAATCCACCAATTCAGCTTCTGCAATCGCTTTTTGGATATGCCAAACTTGGTGTTTCTTGTGTTCTTAGGTGTGGGGTGGTGGCGTTGACAACATGTGAAAATTCATTTAGAGTCTAATACATTGTCATTTATCAATGATCATTCAGAGGGATAATTCCCTCTGATCAACACCCTTAAGGAGATATAAGGAACCAGCTCTATCACTAGCCTGGTCACTTCTGCGGGAATCTCGGCCAATTTTCCCAAAAGCTTAATGCACTATCAGAGAATCTTTAATATAGAAAGAGTGGATTGCCTGCCTAAACAAACCAGGTTCAAGTGTGGATTTCGAATGACCGTGGAGTTGGTGAAAATCAACTGTCCGTTGTATCCCCATACAGCGGAGGAAGAAGTTGCACTCAATACCTGGTTGGATGATATGTTGAAAAAAGGTTTGTTTTTTTCAGGAGACCTCACCGTCGCCTCCCTCATCATCTTTGTCAAAAAAGAGGATAGTTCTCTCCATCCCTGCATGGATTACGGTCATTTGAATAAAATAACAGTTTCTGATCCCTACCCATTGCCTCTGGAGCAGACAATCAGCCAGGCAATCGCAAAATCCTGTGTGTTCTCCAAGCTGGATCTGGTAAACGCCTTCAACCAAATTTGGGTAATGGAAGGGCAGGAATGGTTAACAGCAATCTGGATGAAGCGAGGCATTTTTCAATTTTTGTAATGCCCTTCAGGCTGAATAATGCTCCCACTATGTTTCAATGGATAATCGACAATGTACTGGGTGACCTCCAGTTTACCTGTGCAATTGCATACATTGATGATATCCTGGTTCACTCCCCAACTCCCAAACAACATGCTACTGACTTGGAAGCGGTGGTGGTCGCCTTGCATAAGGCAGGTTTGTTTCTAAAACCTTCCAAGTGTGAGTTTTATAAGGAGGAGGTTACTTTTCTCAGGAACATGGTTATCAAAGACAGCTATGCAATCCCTCCCAACAAGTTAGATGCGATCTGAAAGTGGCAAACCCCAACTATGCAGAAACAACTTCAGAATCTCTTGAGAACTATCATCTTCCTAAAAATATTTCCCCAGCACTTTTCCAGTTGGCTGCACCGCTCCACCCCCTTACTGGGAAAAACATACCATAATGTTGGATGCCTGAATGCCAGCAGGCGTTAGTTTTGTCAAGGAGGTGTTTGTGTCTCTGCCCATTTTGAAACACTACAATCCTACCAAACCGTATATTGTTGCATGCAATGCTTCATTGGTAGCAGTGGGAGCAATGTTTCTTCAGGAGCACGATGGTCTTGAACATCCGGTCACTTACTTTTCCTAAAAGTTCACAGCCATGGAGCAGCCTTGGGCCATATATGACAAGGAATTGGCAGCTGTTTCATGGGCATTAACTCATTGGCGGTTTCTGTTATAGGGTGCCTGCCATGAATTAACGGTCCGCATGGATCACCAGGCCCTTTTGTATTTTTGCAAACCCCAAAAATTGGTGCACCGGCAGGCCTGAACCTATCATGACCTGTGCAGTTTTAACTTTAAAAGAAAATTTGTTAAAGGTGCGCTCAATGTACTTCCTGATTTCCTAAGCTGCAGTCCCGCCCACTGTCCCTCAGAACCAAAGGAAGTGGATCTCATTACCATGATTCCTGCCACTCAAATCCTGTCAATTGTTCCCCCCATTGTTTCCTCCATCACTTTGGCTCCCAACACCCTGCTAGTGGCTCAGGTTTTAGCCAGTCAAATGGCCTGCCCTGAGGGCGTGGAGTTGGTCGAGCAGTTGGCTTACTCGAGTCACAAACACTCCCTATACTCCTTAGAAGAGGGACTCATTTACTTTTGCTCTTGCATTTGGGTTCCCCCTCCTTCCAATCGGAGATATTCCATGCACATCATGATCCCCCATGGTTGGACATCCTGGTAACAAGAAATGCATTGATTTGATCAATTGAACCTCTAATTGGGTGGGTCTGACAAAAGAGGTCCTGGCTTGGATCACCGATTGTGTTACTTGCACTAGAGCCAAGTCAGATTGCTCCAGAAAAAATGGCCTCCTGTAACCCTTACAGCAGGCGGAGAGCCCATGGGACCTTGGTGTCCATGGATTTTATTGTTGAACTCCCCTGTTCTAATGGGTTCACAGCGGTGATGGTAGTGGTGGATCGTTTCACAAAATTATCCCTTTTTATACCTTGTGCTTCTCTGATTATGTCAGAAGAAACTACCCGCCTTTTTGTGTGCCATGTGTTTTTGATGTTTGGTCTTCCCCAGGAGATCATCAGCGACTGGGGTTCACAGTTTACCGTGCAGCTTTGGAGTGAACTCCTATCAATCCTAAAAATATCCCCCTGTCAATCCACGGCGTATCACCCTCAGTCTGACAGTTAGACTGAGCGGGTCAATCAAGTCCTCAAATATACCTGCGTTGCTATGCTGCAGCAACCCAGGATACTTGGGCCAGTGACTTGCCCCTCATTCAATTCACTTACAATAACGTGACCCACACATCCACGGGGGTTTCCACTTACAAAGCAATGTTGGGTTATAATTCTTCATTTTTGGTCAGACCGTGTTTGAAGCCTGAGGTTCAAGCTGCCACGGACCATGCTGCCCATATCAGATTGACTCAAGCTTTAGTGCGGGAACACCTTACCAAAGCCATTATTAACTACAAGCAGTTCTTGAATTGTAAGCATCTTCCAGATCAAGATTTTATGGTGGGTTCCTACGTCATGCTTGATACCTGTCATTTAAGAATTCAGACCCATTCCCATAAATTTTCCAGTAAACTCTTGGGCCCCAATTAGTGGAGGAAGTATTGGGTAACGGGGCGTTCCAACTGAAGCTCCCTATGCATTGGAAGCAGCATCCTGTTTTCCAAATTTCCCAGCTGTCACCCTTCAAGGGTGAAATTCCCATGAAACTGGAACTGATCATCGTTGATAATAGGGAAGAAGCTGAGGTAGAGGCTATCCTGGCATCCCAGAAGTCGTGACATTCCGTTCAATATCTAGTGGCCTGAAAAGGGTATCCAGCCTACAAAAATAGTTAGGTCAAGCGCGCAATTGCGCGAATTGCATGGACCTGGTCAAAGCATTCCATATATCCCACCCCGAGGCTCCCCACCCCCCAGAAAGTTGCAACGAATATGGCAATCAAGTTAATCAAAGCACACAAGAATATGGCTCTGGTACAGTTTCCTGGTGGGGGTGCCCTTCCTTTGGAAAAAGGAAAGGGTAATGTAAGTCCAGGGGAACATCCCCTAGCTGTTGATTGGGCATTTTCCCATTCCTGAGTAAGAAGACACTGAAGAGGATGGTGGTACCTCTCATTACTCAGGGCGATCTCTCTCACATAGTAGATGAGCGGTGGGTAACAGCTCTCCCGCTTTGGATCCCTCCCCCAGTACCCACACTCACCTTGTCAGAACTGTTATGGGGAATTAGCGAATTCTGCTCCAAGATTGTCAAATTGAAATTGGTCAGATCTAATTAGAGTGGCAATCTGGCTGATGACCAGATCTTAAATGGCTGGAAAGGCATGAAGACTGAGGTATCAGCTGGAACTCCCAACAGTTCCAATTCAATCAATATGTCAAGTGAACAAATCACCCTCCTACCAAAGTCATTGGGGGATCATCCTTAATGATCAGGCTATAGTATTGGGTGCCATTAATGAGGGTTCAAAGCCCACTGTTAGCAATTTAGGCATTGTGGCTGATGTGATGCCACTGACTGAACAAACAGCCCACTGACTGAGCGTGGGTGGGTTGGGCATCCCGAACCCATTCCCAACCAAATGAACCCGCCCCTATGTGGGGTGGCCTTGGGGGATTCCCATTGCTCATCAGGCCATATGCTGTTACACCAACCATCAAAAATATAGCCAAGCCTCAGTTTAGACATTTGAGGTCAAACTGACAGTGACTCAGCCCACCGCCAAACTTTTGTGATGTTGGTTCCCAAGGAACAAACCCCCCCAATCCCAAATAATTCGCTGGTTAGGTCAAAATTTAGGGTCCCAATCCCGGCTTGTCACTACCCTAATTGACCACTATTTAATCAGTTGCATAGCACTGAGAAAACTATTGGTCAATTTTCTTTATCTCATTTCAATAAAATTTTGCCAAAAAACCCAAACAATTTTTTATTATCTCTTCTGACTGCATCCCTGATGGCGTTTCCCTGGTGGCCCCTTAATCCATATACTGGATGGGCTCTACCAGTACTCTTGGTCACTATGGCCCCCTCCTTAATTGATTGGATTCAGCAAGTCTGATATTGTTGGCTCTACAACCCCATTATCACGAACTTCTGGCAGCAATACATGGGAATCTTGTGGCCTTACATCCACCAATTGCAAGAGAGAATTCATCTCCTTGCTGCCCGGTTGAAATGGCCCCATATGCCAAGGAACTCATTGAGACTATCTCTGTGATCCCACTCCCTGCAGCAAGACCCCCTGGGTCAGGAGTGGGTTCATTGTGGTTCGTCATCAGGATCATACTCACTATTGTGCTGCACCAGCAATTCGTTGTTTCCCAATGCCTGGCTCCATATCAAGTCATTCAGTTGGCAATGCCTCTGGCATTCTGGCTTGCTTTTTGGGTTCTTAAGCATCCCGACTGGGTCCCCCCTTGGGTTGGGACCATCTAGTACTAAAAAAGCATCCCGACTGGCAGGCCAGTCTAAACTTCTTCTGCCATTTCCATGACACTAAGTTTTGCTGTCACCACAATAGTCAGTAGCTGGGATAAACAGTCAGCATTCTGGTACTTTGCTCCCGGCCAATGGAGAATCTTAAAATCATAAGCCTATAACTTGAGAGCCCATCGAGCCAACCATCCTTCTGGTTCCTTGAGATTCTGCAACCAGCATTATGACACGTGATTAATTATGACTTTGAACTTTACCCCATGCAGATAGACTCTGAATTGTTCATACACTTAGATTACTGCTAAGCACTCTCACTAAGTCACAGTATAGTTACACTCGTGACAGTTCAGACTATGACTACAGAATGCAACAGGATGTTCTTCTCCCTCATCATCTTTCTGAGAAATTACTGCCCCAACAGCGGAAAAGGATGCATCTGTCTGAATGATAAGATCCCAGTCAAAGTTTGGATATCGCAACACTGGTGTGCTGCTCAATGCCAAACGGAGTGCGTCAAAAGCAGATTGATGACATTCCATCCATTTGAACACAGTATCCTTCTTTAACAACTTAAATAGAGGCCCCCAATAAAGCTAAAATTAGGGATAAAACATCAGTAGTAACCAATATTCCCAGAAATACCTGTATGTCGCAATTAATATTGGGGATAGTCATTTGTCTGATGGCCTCCACCTTAGCCAGTTGTGGCTGCAGCCCAGTTGAGTCTAATAACCTCAGGTATGCCAGCTGATCTTTAAAGAAAAACACTTTCAAGGTTTAATTTTAATTTCACCTCAGCCAGCCAGCGGAATACTGCTTTGAGGTGTTCAAGGTGCTCCGAAAAGGTTTGAGAGAATATGTTAATATCATTGAGGTATACTAGGATGCATGACAGCTTCAGGTTACCAAGAATAGTGTCCATGGCATGCTGAAAAGTAGCCGGAACGTTGCACAGTCCTTGAGGCATCCATGTTGGTTGAAAAAGGCCTTGAGAGGTGATCACGGCACATTTTTCCTGTTCCACCAAGGGTAACTCGATTTGCCATTAGCCTGATATTAAGTACGTCACAGAAAAGAAGCGGGCACCCCCTATTTGGTCCAGGGTGTCATCAATTCTTGGCAAGGGGTATAAATTTTTTTTGAAATACTGTTGAGATACTGATAGTCTATTACTACCCAGTTGGTGCCATCCATCTTTTTTACTATCAGAACAGGCAAAGCCCACGGGCTCTTGGATGGCTCAAGCATCCCTTGTCATAATAACTTGTCAATTTCTTTAGTAACTACATCTTCTGCTGCCCAAGAGCAGTGGATCATCTGAGACCTTATTGGAGGATGATCACCGGTGCCCAATCGATGGATTACCCCCAAGCACACCCTAAATCGTGATCATAAACAGCAAAAATACCGTTGTATTTCTGAAATAAAGCCATTGCTTGATATTTTTGTTCATCCATTAATCCCATTAAATTACTCCGCAGTACCACCATTAGTATATTGACCAATGGTTCAAGTGTTAGTCCAAATTCATCCAATAATCTGAAATCATGAACCTGATGGACTTCATCTATGAGAATCAGATGTAGATACGCTTTAGTTTGGTGGCGGCGGATTCGCATTGGTTCGCTCAGCAGGTTTGCTAACAAACCTTTATCTCCACATGTCCTGAGAGTATAATTCCTAGAGCCACATGCAGCTCAAACCATGTTCGATGATAGAGTCCAATAACTTCTTCATCTAACCCACTCGGCACTTCTACCTCTAACTCAGTATATACTAAGACTTGATGGCCGGAAGGGATGGATATGGGCCCTGCCGCTTGAAGAGGTACTTCTTGATATTCATAGAACTGCTGAGGAAGGGCCCAAGTTTTGCACTTCAGTTGATGGTAGCAAACAGGCCATACCCCATCACTATAGGCAAGGTTGATATGACTTGTATGCACCAGATCCTTTGGTACTCCCCTAGTAGTAAAGTATATTGGTATCCGCTGACCCAGGATGTTGAGGGTCTCCTCCATCATATCAACGATAGACCCAAAATGATGCATAAAAGTGGTCCCAATTAATATATTATAGTGTTCATTAAGTAACACAATCGCCGGTGCCACAATGACAATAGACCCAAAGTGTAGAGGCAACAAACTATAATCTCCCTCAGAGATAGTGCTTACAGCTCCAGAAGTTCCGTAAACCATGCGATGGTCCCCATCAGGTTTCAATGAGAATTTTTGCATTAACTTAGTGGAAACTATGTTGACTGGAGCACCAGTATCTATTATAGCGCGAACTCTATTTTTCACTAGAAAAATATCACAGTATTTATACTCAGAGTAAGAAGAATATTGACTGTTTAATATGTGAACATTTATGGGCTCTCTTTTCCCAATAAAATTCTTAATCCCCTCTTTGACATGGGGATATTCTCTGACAATGGCATCTACTGGAAAGGCGACGTTTACTCCTTTCAGAGTTGGCACATCTGTGGCAGGATCAAGTTGGTCCGAGGAAGTTTGATCAAGCATTTGAAAGGCATAAGGCCTTGGTTGTTCAAGGGGCTCTTCTTCTGCTGCTGCCTTAGCTTGAGCTTGGGTTACTACATTTACTCCTCCAACTGGCTGCTGGTATAAATTCCATCCTCGTACAGAGGAACTTTTGCAGGGTATACTACTATTGATTTGGGGACATGTTGAGTGGGTATCGCGGAGGTAGAGGGTCCCATCTCTACTCCGCTCCATCTTTTCCCTTATAGTATTGGTCTTATAGTATGTAATTCATGTGGTGATTGTGGCAGAATTTTGCCAAATGCCAGAGCAACCGCATTCATATCAGTTAGCTCCATAAGAACCACATCCCGGGTTATCATAAGCAGGTCCAGAATGGAAGGGTTGGGGTCATTTGGTATACCCAGTTCCAGGTCAGTAAGCCAATTGTTGACAGTCAGCGTAATTAGATCCAGATCAATAACTAGGTTGCTGGTGGTTTTCATGGCCAGCCCATTGATGCTAATCATACCGTTGATTATAATTCGGCTGAGGATGAGGCGCAGAGTTATAGTAAGGCCAAGGATTACTAAACGAAGCTGGAGGTGGCTTGTAGTATTCCTCAGAATAAGAGGGTGCCATGGCAGCGGTAGTCTTATGATCCAAATTTGGTGGCGAAAATTTAGGGGATAATTGACATAAAAACTGGACACTTTTAAGCAGAGGTACGTCATCATCCAGAAGTGGCAAAATACATTAGAAAGTTCAATATATGGCTTCACCGCGGCGGACATGGCAATGCACACGTCAGCTTCTGCTAAGTACCCAGCTTCAATCAGTACATGTGCTTCTGTTGTGAATTGATCAGAGAACTCGATGAGAGTCTCATTTTGATGGAAAATGATTTTGAGAATTCTGCTTTCCGTTGTGACATTTTTGATTTTCCCCCAAACAAGTGGAGTATGGTGTCCTTTACATCCTTATAGGAGATGGAACTACTTGGGAGGTAACAGGTGACCTGATTGGCGCTTCCTACATCCAGGGCAGATATTAGTAACTTAGACCTCCATTTATCAGAGGCTCCTTCCATGGCAAACTCAAATTGTTTAAAGAACCTATGGATGTTCCCATTGCAGTCAAATGGGGGTATCTTTCCGATATTAATTTCATCCTTTTGTTCGCAGTTGTTACGTCCACACTGAGGAATGGAATGAGACCCAAAAGTGGATTCCTGATGAGGAGTGGGATTAGCAGAAGTTGGGATATTCGTCGCTTCAGGGGTAGCATGACCATCAGTTGTAGGTGGTACAGGAATTACTGGAGGTAATGGTGTTCTGATTCATATGAATATTTGGTGTTATTACCATATGTGTCATAGATATGACCAGCGCTGTTTTCCTATGTAGAATGCTTCTTCTTGATAGTCATCATCCTCCCATCACGAACTGAGAAGGAGTAGAGAATTCTTGTTCTGCATATTGCAGCTGCTGGGTGGTATCATTCAGTAAGTTCTTTGTTTTGTTGTCCCAAGATTTGCATTTGACTAAACATACTATCAAGTTGATGCATGACCGCGTTACGTTCTTAAAGGAGTTCATCTTGGTTTTTGAGTACCACGTCCAAGGTAACTTTGATTTCCTCAAAAAAGCGGATATGGAGTTTTGGGAAGACTCCCCAATGACATGACTTGGGTAAAGCATGGTTAACGACTGGAGTTCCAGAGTGTTGGGTGGTTGATCAATGGCCCCCTGTAGTGAGCACCACTGTTGTAATTTTGGATGATATTGCTAGGATCCATCAGGCTATTCACACAGGTTGAGCCCTCTGAGCAACGGATGGACATTGTGGGGATCACCGGTCCTTTGGATGCACTTGAAAATATATTAAAAATAGGAGCAATTGCCCCAACTGGTTCTTTTATCTATTTTTTATAAATACAGCATCTTTCACTGTCCCATCTTGTCTGCACTAAAAACCTACCTCTATTAATTTCCCATTTTTCTTATATACATCAGCTACAGGCGATACTATTTCTCATTGCTTGAGTTATTCTATTCTGCCAATTTCCTCAAATTTGGCTTGTTATTATTAATCCGTTGTTGCCCTATTTGTAGGCAATTTGCTTCATGTTCATCGAATATCAACATCACCTTATCGCCTTATATAGAGGTGATCCAATAAACTCATTATATCCAATAAGACCCATTATATCCCAATATTGTCTCATCTCAAGGCACTCAAATATTCATAACTGATACTATGTTTGAAGATTCCGCCCAGATGTCCCAAGATTATCATTCAGTCATATCAAAATTGTGACACTTACTTTTTGGGGTGAAAGTTGAGGGGATATTATGAGGAATACCTGCTGTGAGAATCGTCACTGATTTGGCAACAGCTTTTCAGAGGGGATGACAATCTAGAGTGGCAGCTGCTCTGACTGCAAGCTGGTGGTCGTTGCAAAATGGTTCAGCATTTGGCTGTGGGGCATATAAACGGGGGGTATTTAGCATCCCATTCTGAAATAACGAACCTCTTAATTTGTAAAGATGGGTTTTAAATGAAATTACCTAATTTGTTAATTTCAGCCATTAACTCCCACGGGTTCTAGTTGAATTAAATTGAGTAATCAGCATATGTCTGATAATTGCTTGTTTTGGTGGCAGCATGGGGGTGAACTGTTGTCCAATCCTGTCCATGATTGGTGATAGCGTTTGTGGCACTGGGCGGGAAAGGATCCTAATTGGTTGTTGCAGATTTTTCTGTAAAGATAGGCTTTGGAGGAGGGGGTTAAGAAATTACCCCATACTGCAAAAAGCATGGGTTGGTGGAAGAATGTACTCTGATGGATGAGGGCACAGAGCCATTGGTTTCCACCAGGAATGGGCATTTGCGTTTTGAGTGGTCCAACTCAAAATAGGATGGACAGATAATTCGCCCGCCTTCACACATGCCCATAATGGATGGTCAGGGGCAGATGGGATGAAAGCACGGGGAGGAATTGACAAAGTAATTTAATAAACTTAGGGCTGATCATGGCAAACGCCTAAGGCCCAGATAGGCTGTGGCCCCATTTGGGACCACAAATTGTAGGATGAGGTTAAAGTCATTGGCTGCCAAACTGTCCATCAGCTCATGATGGAGTACCATAGGGGGAAAGTGAGTAGGCAAACCAGCAAACTAGACTAAAGTGATGTCTGCTGGGAGCCATGTCTGAGTGGTGGAAAAGTAGTACCCTGGAAAATAAGGGGCACAGTTGCTGCAGTGGCAGCAGCAGCTTCACATGTGAAGCCCAAGTCAAAATTCCCCTTGTAAGGGCGGAAGTCTATGAATCTGGTGGGTTGCATCACCACTTGAGCTATTTTGATTATTTGTTTATTATATGGGTAACTTCCTTATTTGATCCAAAGGCCAAAATGCATATTGCTCTAGGGGAGCACCAGGGGCAGTGGGGCACTGCCTGGGTATGCACAAGATGGGTGTCAAGATCATTGGGTGAATTGAACTGACCAAAGTTCTGTTAGGACTGGATGAATTAGTATAAGCACGTTTTCCTGCTGGACAGAAAACGCTGGGGGAGTTTTCTGCTGCCCCACACTGGAGAAGTCAGTAGAGAATCTGATAAAATGGGGCAGGAACAGCTTTTGGAAGTCAAAGTTCTACTTAATTACAATTTACTAAATCGTTTGGAGAGTAGTGCTGAGAGGAAAAAAGCAGATTATCACGATATGAGATGTTATATTAAGATTTAATTATAGATTTATAAGGTAAATAGCCTATAATAGTGAAATTAGTAAGGTAATAATATTTTTAAAAAGTAAACTACAGTTTTATAATTTAAAAGATTACCTATGATGTTTGATGACTTTTCTCTCTCTCGTTGCAATCACTTTTGCAACATTTATTCAATTCAAGTCTGGAAAAATGTTTGATAATCTTACCAAGGAGATTAGTTGACACCCACGTTGGGGAGCAGTTGGGCAAGTAAGGTCAAGGGCACAGGTGTTGACCCTGTGACGTCTTAAGTTTTCAAACGCCCCAGTGAATCCGGAGGAATAGATAAACTTTTAAAAAACTGGCGGTTATCATTTTCTTGGAAATTTTAGCTTAGCAAGCGCGATGCAACCAGTACATCAATATGCCGCACTCCCAACCACTCTCATCCATGGAACATGGAGTACGGGTATTCCTGGATGTTCAGCAGATGACACTTTTGGGAGAAGTTTTGTGGGGATGTACACACTCATTTCCCAAACGCAGTGTACATCACACCTCAATCCATGCCACATGGTTTGCTGGATATAGGCTTCAAAAGTAAGGAAGCGGTGGATGAAGCTGCAACAGTGCGCATTGTAGTAGACCTCCCAGATGGTCAGCGGGTCATCAAAACTAAGCGTACCCATTGGACAAAATTGAATCAAATTTTTGTAACTTTTGATTTTCTGCCCACTATGGTCAAACGCACTGTACTCAAACACCACCTGAAGGCTGGGATCGCCATATATGGTGAAATACAATCCTTTGAAATGCAGCGCTTTATGCTTATGTCAAAACTGTGCACTGGCAAATCAATTGCAGTTTAACCTCAGTCGAGGGGATAGAAAAGGATTTAACCCAAATCCCACATACCACTTTTGTCAACATAGAAGGGCATGCCACCCACTCTTTCAGGGTCACCATGGACAGCGCACCTCCCATCTGCACTTTTTGTAACGCTTTTGGCCACAAGGCACACACCTGCCCCTCCAAGGTGGGCATCACATTCCAAGAAATTCCCTTGGATTCAATGTGCAGCAGCGAGGCCCACTATGAACTGACCGCCAATACAACGTCAGCCTTCCCATGGAGAGCGCAGGGTGATACTTACTAGTTAAGCCAATATCCCTTCAAGAGCAGAAGAAGGCCAAACAGGCCCACAAGGCAGCGGCCATGGAGGCAGCCAAGACCACATCCTCTATACTGCCCTCCCAGCTCCAGGAGGACATAGAGAAATTTGCGGTGGAAGCAGCCTGAAAATCTCTTGACCAATCAGATTGGGACGCCCAAGCCAATTGGGATGACCAAGCTGAAATCCCAATGGGCAAGTCGGTTTCTCCTGACCAATGCACCCAAGCATTGATTGGATCCAAATCAGTCTCCAACCTTCCTGCTAACATTTCACTTATAAGCGGTGGTGCACCACAAATGCATGCACCACAAAAATCTCATCCTGCAGCGGGGAAAAAAGTGAAGGCAAAAACCAATGCAAACCCAACTTTTAAACCTACCCATATCAACAATTATGTTGCATCATGTACCTGAGGTGCTGACAAGCGCCGTGAAGAACAAGAGAAGGCTGAAGGGCTCAGGTGCCCTTCCCCTCACACCTTAGGTGTGAGTGGGGGAGCCTTACTTTAGGGATGTTAAACATCGCCGGACTCAAGGCTTCGCCATCCCAGGCTAGGAAACTGAGAATTTACAACAAAATTTACCCGTGGATATCCTGGACATTCAGGAGTCCCACTGTCCACGCGGTTCTGAGGACACATGGAAAACCATGCTCCTCCCTTCCCTCTCCTTCTGGTCCAAGCACTTTGGGGTGTTTGTTTGAAAGAAAAATAATATTAAATTTTTATTGTCTGAATCCTTCCTTAGTGGCCGCGTCCTCATTGTCAATTTTTTGTAAGCCAACGAAGTACAATCTATTTTCAACATTTACACCTAACCTGTGCCTGAGAACATCAGGAAATTTTCTTGTCGGTCAATTCCATTCTGTTGCCTACTGAACCTTTTGTTGTTGGCAACTTGACTGCTGGCCTTTCCCATCTTCACCGCCACAGGGACACATTGAACTCTGCGTCCTCAAGGCCATTAGGGTTGGTCAATACTTTGCCGTGTTATGCTCCACTTCTTAAAAGCATGTCGCGCCCCCACGTCCACAATGGCCAGTTAAGGTCCATGTCCCACATTAACCTTATCCTCGCGCCAATGAAATTTCGTACCCAGATTTCCCATTTTACCATAACAAAGATTGATTTCTCCAATCACAGGATGGTTTTAATATCCTTCTATCCAATCCAGCAGCTCAGGCTCCAAGTTGGTGCAAACTTCACCCAGCTGAAATCACGTTGCTGAGATTTTCCTCATGGTTGGAATCCATGACCATGGATCCAGAGTTTATTGCACCGTTTTGCGCTGATCCAATATCCACTTGGTCTGCCTTTAAAGCAGACACAATCTTCCAGGCTCACCACCTTTCCTCCCGACACTCACAATCCACCTCGGCGGTCATCTCATGCACTCTGGCAGAGTTGGCCCACCTGGAGTCCAACCTCCCAGTCACAGACTACATCCTTGCTTGGGGTCACAAGTGGGAAGAAGTAGCCACCCACTTTAACGCTCTTGAGAGACAACACAAGCTTTGGGTTTGTGTTCAGTACAGAGCTAAACACATCACAGTGGGCAACACGTGCTCCGCTTACTTTTTTTGAAAATTCTTCGCACTGCACCAGAGCTTGGCCTATATACAGGTGCGATGGCCAGACAATTCCATAGCGGATACACTGGCTGAAGTGGTGATCAAGATACAAAACTATTACTACAAATTGTACTGATCCAACCCAATTTCACTGGCCAAAATGGCAAATTTTCTTGATAGTGCACACATCCTTACCATTTCCTGTTTCCTGGAGTTGATGAATTTGATTACTCCTGATGAACTCTGGTCCGCCGTCTGCGGTGTACCATATAGGAAATTTCAGGCCCTGATGGCATTCCTTATGAGATCTATAAAAAGTATTTCAAGTAAGTATCCCCACTGCTGCTTGCCTCTCTTAACCAGTGCCTATTGGAAACGCGCCTCCTACCATGAGGGCAAGAGGCCTACATCATTAAACTATTCTAAAAAAGGGATAAGCTAGACTTGTTCAACTGGCGCCCCAATTTCTATAACCAACACTGATACTAAAAATTTTACTAAAATCATGGCTAACCGTCTAGGGATTGTTGCCTCTGCTATCATCTCCCCGGAACAAATTGGTTTAATACCCAGAAGGTCGATTTGGGACAACGTGCACACTGTGGCCAACGCCTGTCAGTCCATGGCCTCTGGTGAACTAGTATTTTTAGACCAACAGAAGGCCTATGATAGAGTTAACTGGAATTACCTCAGGGCCTGCCTCCACAATTCCGCCTACCCCCTCACTTCATCAATTGGGTGATGCTGCTGATGGAATCCGCCACATTGGCTGTGCTTGGCCCAGGCTTTCTCACTAATGTATTTCGCCCTCAAAGGGGCCTACGTCAAGGGGACCCTCTCAGCCCACTCTTATATAACTTCAGCCTTGACCCACTTCTTCGAAACATGAATGCCAACCTTACTGGGATCCATGTGCAAGGGTAAGCCCCAGTCAAAATGTTAGCATTTTCTGATGACTGTGTGTTTGGGGTGTCTAACAATCATGATGCATTCGCGCTTGAAGCTCTTATCCAGGCTTACTCCAGGGTAAGTAATGCTGCACTCAACGCCTCCAAAACCAAAATCAATTTGCTTGGTTGGTATCAGTCCTGCTAGGCCTCAGCACCCTGTTTCCAATCCACCCTATCAGCTAGCACACGCGCTCGCTTACCCTGCCCAACCCACACCGCCCCACTTGTGCTCCGCTTTGTGCCAAGCCCCACCTTTGGGCCAGTCCGCCATTTGGGGGTGTGGTTGGAAGCAGGCGGGTATGCCTCAATGGTGATGGAAAACCATATTCTGGACAACGTGATGAAACGCATAGCCTCCCTCAGAGCCCGTCCTACTTCCCTTACTGGCAGGGTTGTACTAGTATACTCTATGCTTCTCTCCAAAGTTTGGTTTGGGGCTCACGCCATAGCTTTCTCCCCAAGTTTCCTTCAAGTCACTGTATGCCCTTCTGCAAGGATGGCTTAGGTCGGGCCACCCACCGCCAGTGCGACTGGAGGTCATGTTTGGCCCTCGCCATAGTGGAGGTATGGGCCTGTTCAACTTTGAGGCCCATGCTGCCAAAATCCTTGGCACCTAGATTGCAGCCATTACCAACCCTACAGTTTCATCCCAACACTGGTCCTGCGTGGCCTGCTCCTTTTTCTCCACACCCTGGGCCTCACCAACCCTTCCCACCCACACTCTTTTTTAAAATATCTGTCTTGCATCCTTCAGCCGCAAGTCCACATGGGACTACACCACACTTCAAACGGATCCTCCTCTCCATGCGGAGTGCTGAGTGGAGGATTCATATTTGTGGGCACACAGCCCAGAGGGGGCGCCCTTCTCCTCAGTCACCCAGGAGGTACAGGGACTACTCAATCTGAATGGTTTGATACCTGTGAGGCCCCATACCTTGTCCAGGGTGGACTACCTGGACATGATTGACATTCCTTATTCCCTTGTTACCCAGAAAACAATTTGAAAAATACGCTCACCACCCTCTTCTGCAGCCTCATATCCGTTCCCATGTGTGGCGCTGCCTGAGGTGGGTGTACCATACTTCCGAGTGCTCTAACGCTTTACACTCATCCTGTGTCATGTGTGGCCAGTATGGAACACTGTTTCACCGCCTGGAAAAGTGCCCTACATCTAAAGCGATATGGCGTGAGGTGCAACGTCTGCTTTGCCAGGATCAGGCACATCCCTTCAGTTTGTCTAGGAATATGTTTTCTTTATCTATCATCTCCCCTCTTCCACCCTCCCTCCATTATTTGGTGGTCACGATCGCAATGTGGACTATCCACATGATTGTCTTGGATGCCATCGCAGGCTCCACCCCCACCCTCCCAGAAGCTGTCCACCAGTTCTGGTCGCACTTAGTGGACCACTTTCAAGCATGGATGTTTGGGTACCTCCCACCATGTCTCCGCCAGTTGGTCTCCTCCTGATTCCCGGTTTGGTTCATCAACTCTGACTCTTTCCTACACACGTGCTCATTAGTGGCGCCTGCCCCTATACACGTGACCCCCCTCCAAGTAGTGGCGTTCCCGCTGGCAACAGGAGACAGCATAAGCTTCTCTGAGGTTCCATCCTATTACATGAGTTTCATTTTCTTTGATGTCTTATTGGAAGTGTCCATCCCTGGTTGGCCTTCCCTGCAATAAATAAAATAATTACCTATAATGTTTGGTAAGTTTAATTTACATTTAAGAGAAAGATAAAACGGTTACATTAAATACCATGTTTATTTTAGTAGTAAACATAAAATACTTTGTGAAATGTCATTAACTTTATTATCCAAGGCTGAGAACTTTACATGATACAATTTTAAAAGGCACTAGGCATGGGGGTAAAGATTAAGTCAGCATAACTTAAACTGCAAAACTTTTAGATTTAGCATTTAAATTCTCTTTAAAAATAAGTTTTACAAAATTAAAGTATGACAATAAAAGAGAAGAAAGTAATAACAAATGACTATGTCTAGAAGGTAAAGACCATGATTTCTCTGTGTGTTTCTGTTTAGAGGGCTATAGAATCCTGAAGAGCTTCAATATCCCATTGCTATATCCAGCTTCTTATAATTTGTACATAAAACATGCAAGTTAAAACTTCATTTTAACATAGACACAAAATATTCTTAATTATTATAGAATATATTTTTTAAAATATGTAAAAAGCTTTTTGTTTGATATACTAATAAAATGTAATATTCTTTTCAGATGAAAATTAAAAAAGTTAACACTTATATTAAATTTATACTATAACACAAACTAGTTTATTTATTAATATGTAAGCAGACAATTTTTATATTCTGTAAAAAAGGAACAGGTAAGGTTTTAATAACACTTTAATGATGTATGCTGAGAATGCTAAAGTGTAAACTGATAACAGACACCAGTATTTAGGTGATCTCTTTTTATTTTTTTATTATACTGCGACTAAAACAGATATTAAATTTATACAATTAACATAAAAAGTAACCATTGAAGTGACAATATTTTCAACTCTTTCTGCCTAGATCTTGAGTTAATAATTGTACCATATAGTTAACATTAAAACAGGGAGGATATTTTGGATTGATGAGATTAGAGCATAAATTTATTTGACACACTAAATAAAAAGGTTCATTGTGGCTATCAAGTTGGACAAACCTTTTGCCTTTCACTATAAATAGGGTACTAACCCAGGGCCATATACCTTACCAAGTGTTTTTAGAGAAGCTGATGCACAGGACCTTGTAAGTTTTTAATAACAAATTATAATGCTCCCTGTTTAAAGACAGGAAATGTAATCAAAGCCAATAATGGTATTTTCTAAAATAACAACAAAATGGTAATTTACTATAACCTAGTAACAAAAATCAAAATGTTTTACTGTAATAGATATAAGTATAAATAAGTGGCCAATGACAATTAAATGTCCACCTATTAAATATCACAGCATCAATTGCCATAAATCACTGTAAAATTTTAGGTATTGACCTCTAGAATTTGTTTTGATACTAAGTTGAAACATCCTTCAGAATGTTGAAAAATTCTTGCATTAAATGCATATGCAAGTCTTAGCAACATTAAAAATTTAATGACAATTAACCCCAATACTTTAAGAAAGCCTAGTACGAAAATTTGCTAAAGTTGTTTATTGATCTAAATAGGAGTTAAATTGTGTCAGTAACCTAGAATGATAAGGTAAGACTTAGTTTCCTTTGCAATATGCTAGAACCCGAAATGGCAGCCACAATCCACAATATACCACAGGTCTGATAGGGGTGGGAAGAGGCGCATTAGTAAGGTAATATGAGTTGGGATGATCTAGGGAATTAATCCCCATTAATTTTAATGGAAAAAAATTGATATTTATTTATGAGGATTTATTTTATAGGTAATTTTTTTATTTAATAAAAACTGGGAAATTACAAATAACCCAACAATATTCCAAATAAAGGTTGTTGGTTCTTATACTTTGGGAGTGATACACAGGGTCATGGGTTTAAAGCTCTTAGGATCATGTTTAAGCTCTTCCTGAGCATTTTAATTAACAAATAAATTAATTGACTTCACATTGCAATTAACTGTGTTATTTTCAACTAACTCAGCTACTATTGGTACTATTATCCTCTGTTCAGCGCTCATTTTCTTTTTAATATTTAAAGATAAAATATTTTTGGGTAAAGGATTTTACTCTGGGATTACCTTAAAGGAAATTTTCAGGTATTAGTGTATCTCTTGGTGTCCTATTCTTGAAAGTGAGTTTTTCTTTTGCAGAATATTTTCAAAAGCTTTTAAACTTGCAGCAGGAATTATAAGTTTTCTTCACAAGTTGCTCAGAAGTCTTAGAAATAATTCTATTTTTGGCTTGGGGAGTAACTTTGGGGTGGAGGAACTATACAAGAGCTTCTGCTACCCATTTTATCCAGGGTATATCCAGCTCAGTTATTATGTGAGTGGTAATGACTTTGGGTTAGCACCCTTCCTTGTTTTAAAGGGGTGTAAGGTCCTATAGAGCTTGATAGATGGCACCTGGGGCCTTACATTACACTTTTATAGGTAAGGCTCAAGCCCTCTTTTTGGGCCTTAGCCAGGGTGTGGTTTATATGAATGGTTTGAAGTTTGATGGCAGCAATAGTGGCCATCTTGGGTGGGGGGGACTCAAGAGCATTCTGGGGTTCATTGCGGAATTCCTCCAGAAGCTCACAACTGTTAGTTTTACCCTTTTTAGGACCCAGCTATTCTCATAAGCTGGGTATCTTTTTTACAACAACAGAAATTCACTCGTATTTACCCTGTAGTACATTAAAAACCTTTCACACCTCAAACTCAAGGGTACCTTCCACAATGATGGGCTTTCCTTCACCAGCTTCTTGCCCTTGAAACAGGAAAGGAAGGACGTGTGTAAAGATGCATGGATCTTCCAGTGCGCACAAAGTTACAGGTTGAAAGCCCCATTGTTCAGGACCTTGGTAATGGAAAAATGGTACTGCCCGCTTGTAATATATTTTTTGGCATGGCACTTTGGGGTGCAGATTCTTAGTGTCTACCATTGCTGAATCTCCTTCCTGATAGTTAGGTGCCTCAAGTCGCTTATATGCAAATTGCTTGGTGTCAATAGTTGATTTGGTCAGCTGATTTTGGAATTGCTAATATCCTACTAAATGTCTTTAGTAAAATTAGTTTGCAGGTGGAATATTACATAAGTTTGAGGTCAATAGTAAAAGACAGGTTGTATCCCAAATCAGCATACATAGACGACAACCAGGTTGATGCATGGAGGGAGTTATTATATGAAAATGGTCCAGAGGAAGGTCTGCTGCCCATGTATCCTGAGAGTCAGAAGCATATCAAATAAGGTACTTCTCTAAGGACTGGTTTGTATGCTCCACTTGGATATCTGACAGGGGGTGATAGGTTGAATATTTGCAAGGCTTAATATTCAGCAAATCACACAAGGCATCCCAAGCAGTAAGGTAAACTAAGGCCCCAAGCAACTTATAACTTCCTGAGGAACCCCAAACGGACAAAAACATGTTCCACAAACAACTGTGCCATGTTTTCATCTTTAATGGTTGTAATACAAGGAACAAAGACTGCATATCGATGAATTAGTCTACAACTACCATAATAGCGTCATACCCATTGGACTTGGTAAACTTACAATGAAATCCATTAATAATGATGTCTAGGGACCTGCTGCATGTTTGTTGGTATTTCAATATGCCCATATTACCCATTTGATAAGATTACAATTTTGTTGCTTTCCCACTAGTGGTTAGATCCTTTAATGGATGTGGGATATATTTTTTTAACAGTAACTATTGTTCAAGGAAACCCCAGTGAATATTAACTAATATGTCAGGATTTTATCTAACAAAAATACTCTAGTCTAAATGGGATGATCCCTGGAAATGCATTTACTTTATGAAAAATGCCAAAATAATAATTAAGATTTATTATTAGTAAATTGGGGTTTGTTGCCAATATACTTAAGGATTATTTTTAATTGCTGAAGCATAAACAATGTTTCTGGGAGTATCTTGTGGGTTAACTTTTTAGGTCTTGTAACCTGCCTTTGATAGGGTAAAGGTTTCATTGCCCAAGAAGGTTGCAAGTTTAATCAAAGTTACCCCACTGAGGTTAATTGATACAGTAGGGAAACTTTTGTAAGAAAACAGAAGAAGTTGTAACCCTAGTCAGTGGTAAAAACATGACTAGGCAGAGGAGAAAGTTCCTTGTGGGTGCAACTTAGGGGCTAAACTTAAAGTAACGGCTGATGTTTCCCCAGTGGGATGTCAACAGGAGTTGAACGCTGATTACCCTATATAATTCCGCTGATTTTCAAAAAATAAAGCAATAATAAAAAATAGCAAATTAGTAGCTTTACATTATTTTTTATATTCTTAAAGATAGAGGGAAAAAGAAGAGGTTTCTATTATCTATTTGTCCGTTATTAGCTCTTAAAGAAAGAGTTAAAATGAAAGGCTCCCTTGCTTTAGATTTTCTAATTACTCCTCCTGCTCCTACATGAGTAGAGAAAGAGTGTTAGCACCAAGTCTAACGTTGGACGAAAAAAAACTTGTTCTTGAGAAGTTTAATTAGGGCTTTAGTCTTCAAACTATTGCCAACATATTTATATGTATCAATAATTTACATCAAAGCTTATATAAGAATCTTCACAGTAGTTTTGTAAAACCAAGGTGGGCAACCCACTTTGAAGTTTACATTTGGTTCTAATTACCAAAGGTAATTGAGTACACAGCTATAAATATTCTACATTGTTGAAGAGGGTGGATATGGTCATTCTGTCCTGTCCTATTTATATAATTTAAAGCTAAGCACAAATCAAGAATTTTTCAATCCAGGATTGAATATATTTTGTAAGTCCATTCAAATTATACCCACGTTTGATTAGTTAATGTATTTTTTCTACACTAAGTAACCACATGGTAGGGGAATTATGATGTTCCTTCTTATGCAGGAACACAAGCTAGAGGAACCTAAACCTTGTCACAAAAATTCATTTCACAACTTTTTAGAATATCATCCATAGGGGGCTTTAGTGTCAACAATCTTTGCAAGGAGGTCCAGACCTACAGAATATGTAAACTGAGATGTCAAAACACCATCCAGGGGAGAATTCATATTGTGGAAATTGGATTTCAGAACTGGTTCAGAAGGGGCAACTTTAAACTAGCTCAGAAAGCGAAGCTGGGGTACTTGGGGATATTGAACAGCAAGTTTCAGGTTTGGATTTGAATTTAGAATTTTGGGTGGGGAAAGCAACCATGGCAATGGATGGAGATGGCGAAACTATGGCCTGTTCAGGGGTAACTAATGGGACTAATTTACAGTCTGGCCATTGAATGGTATTTATTATAGGATTGTATCTTATGGTATCTGGTAAAATATGGGTAGCCCCATTGACAAACTCATAATTGAAATAAAATACTAAAAGATTGCGCTTAGTCCTAACCTGTCAGTGAGCCAAATTCTGGGGGTTGCAATAATAGGTAAGAGATTTATGATCTTTATGCACAAATAATTGAATAAATTTCCACCCTGTAAAAGGTAATGTCAATGCATTAAAACCAATTTTAGACAACTCTTTATCATAAATGGCCCAGGTGCTCTCTGTGACAATATACTTCCTAGAAATGTAAGACAAATGGTGTTCCCACCCCTCTTGTTCTTGAAGGAGTACAACACAAACTTTAGTACCAGATACATCACAAGACACATTAAATGACTCATTTCATCTGCATGATGAAGAACTGGAAGTTGTGGTAAAAACTTCCTCTATTACTTTAAATGCCTTTTGACATTCTGGAGTCCAAATAATTAGGGTATTCTTATCTGTGAGGGTATAAAGGGGTGAGGACAGTTCTAAAATGACTGTTTATTTTTTGTGGAAAATATCAGATTTTAGATAGATCTGAAGCTGTTTATGCATTACTAGAGTTGTCCAGGATTAGTTGTATTACAGTATAAAAGGATACAATGGTGCGTCCATCTTATATAATCAGGTTACTTATGAACTAAACTTCATCTTTTAAGAACTCACATTAAAAAGGCTTGAAAAGAAGAACAGCTTTGTAAAACGTTTCTGCAATAGCTACAAAGTATTTATCATGTTGTTCAGCATTTGGCAAATGGATCGATTTTTATCCACATGGGCAATCAAGGAGAGCTTGAGATCTCCTAAGACGTCATCAATCCAGTGCTGAAAAAATGCAGGTGCGTTCTCCAAACTAAAGGCTTAACTTTGCACTGGTATACTCCATACTGGTTACTGATAGCTGTTAGAAACTCCTATACAAACTTGACACACCCTTGATGGTAAAATTTTGCCAAAAAAATTTAAAAAAATTTTAGATTTTAAAATACCTTAGAAAATTGCAGCCTTAGTAGGTAGGTTGTTAAAAAGGGACTGTCACAATATTCCGTAGCCACAATACATACATGAGCTTAGTGTACTATCTGGAATCTGCAGACTTTTCTCTCTCGTTGCAATCACTTTTGCAACTTATTCAATTCAAGTCTGACTCTAGTTTGATAATCTCACAGAGGAGATTAGTCTGCACCCATGTCAGGGAGCAGTTGGGCAAGTAAGGTAAGAGACACAGGTGGTAGGCCCACGACCTCAAACGTTCAAAAACGCCCCGGAGAAACTGGTGAAATATAAAAATAAAAAAAGCTGGCGGTCACTATTTCCCCAGAAATCCTCAAGTTGGCAAGCATGATGCAACCAGTACATCAACACGCCGCACTCCCAACCACTCTCATCGGTGGTATATGGAGTCTAATTGTTTCTGGACATCCAACAAAAAGCTTTATGGTAAAAAATTTATGTAGATGTACACACTTTTTTCCCAACCATGGTGTACGTCGCACCTCACTCCATGTCACACAGTTGGCTGGAACTCAGTTTAAAAAACAAGGAGGCAGCAGATGAAGCTGCTGCGGTGC